>NW_004624751.1:25239129-25251105 GCF_000247695.1 Heterocephalus glaber
TTTGAATTAAGTGTGTTTCTTGTATGCAGCATATTGTTGGATCTTGCTTCTTGACCCATTCTGCCAGTCTATTTCTTGTGATTGGTGAATTGAGACTACCATTAACATTGATGGTTATAACTGAAATGTACTGACTTATGATTGTCATGACTTTTTCTTTTTGTTGAATTCTCCCCCTTTGTCTTTAATTTCTTGTCATGCCCAATGGTTTCATTCTGCAGGGCTTCCTGGGGTTTTGATCTTTGTTGTCTTTTCCTAGGATATTGTCCAAAATGTTTTGGAGTTCTGGTTTGGTACTCATGAAGTTCCTAAAGTGCTCTTTGTCATGAAAGTATCTTATTTCTCCACCAATTTTGAAAGATAGTTTTGGAGGGTACATCAATCTGGGTTGGAGGCTGTTTTCCTTTAGGGCTTAAAATACGTCACTCCAAGCTCTTCTTGCCTTGAGGGTTTGCGTTGTGAAGTCTGCTGTGATTCTGATGGGCTTTCTTTTGAATGTCATTTGTTTCTTTTCTCTCACTGCTTGCAAAATTTTGTTCTTCTGTTGGGTTTCTGGAATCTTAGCTATTATATGCTTATGTGTAGATTTTTTTTGATGAAGGCTAGTTGGAGTACTATATGCCTCACTTATCTGTATGTCAAGTTCTTTTCCCCTGCTTGGGAAGTTGTCTGCCATCACTTCTGTGAAAATTTTTTTTTATGTCATCTGCACTTTCTCCTGTTTCTTCATTGACTCTGATCAGTGAGCAGTCTTATGTTATTCTTCTTTGCATCATCTAGCAGCTGCCGGAATGATTTCTTATCTTCTATATCTGAAATTCTGTCCTCACATTGGCTCTTTCTGCTGTCTAAACGTTCAATGGAGTTTTTATTCTCCTGGAAACCTGTTTGCAGGTTTTTGTTTTATGGATTCTATTTGTTTCCTATGTTGGGATTCCATCGTGTTCCTCAGCTCCTCTATTTTTTTAAATCTGTGTCCTCTCTAGATTTATGTCTTGCACTACAGGCACAGTCTCTGTTGTTATCTGAGAAATTATTTCTGATTTCATTTTTTCCAGATCCTCTTGTGTTCCTAATTGAGGGAGTCCAAGTGTTTGAGTATCAGATTGTTCCTCCTCATTTTCCTTTGGGATTGTTTTAGGTGATCTGGAAGTCTGGTTTTGAGACTTTTTCAGGTGTCTTCTCATTTCATGGCGGGTTGCTGCAGCTCACCTCCTCAGTGCTGGTGGGGGCTGTGCTTCTCAGCACTGGAGGCATTGGTGTGGTGGCCTGCCTATGTCTTAAATTGTATGACTTTAAACAAGAATATACTGCCTTTATTGACATTATTACTTCCCATTTGTTAATCTGCCTCTGTCATAATCCTTTTTACAGATGCATATCAGTTTAGAAATTATTTAACTACACATTCATCTAAAGTTGTTGAATTTTATATCTTTTATCAGAGTTTTTTATTTAAACACAAAAGAAATCAATTCCCTTTCAAATAATTCCAGTATAAGATTAAAATACAAATAAATCCATGAATTTTTCCATGGTAAGTTATAAGTAACATTGTTCTCTATCGTTCAAGATTGTTTTTATGCTTCTATGTACTTATACCCGTAACTATTTTTAATAAAAACTGATAATATCTTATATACTATCAGATAATTTGGTTTCTGCTAAGGATTGGACAAATGTCTTTCAGAGGACTGTGTGTTGAAGGCTTGGTCCCCAGCCATGGTGCCACTGGAAGGTGGTAGAACTTTTGGAAGCACAGCCTAGTTGGAAGCAGGTGGGTCACTGGCAGCAGCCCTTGAAGCAGACACTGGGACACAAGCCCTTTACTCTCACTCTCATTGATTCCCAGACTCCTTGAGGTGAACCTGCTGCCTTTTGCCCCTCTGAGATATCCCAGCACCACCCCAGCCGCAAAGTGACAAGACCAAGTAAGTATGAACCACAACCTCTGGACTAGGAGCCAAAATAAAACATCCCTCTTTTAAATCATCTATCTTAGGTATTTTACCACAGTGATGGGAAGTTGACTGACACAGTTTCAAATAATAATACATTATAAATATCTTTCTATTCAAAGAAATGTTTATGTGCTATCTCATTAACTTATTGTATACTATTCCATTCCAAAAATGTTCCAATTCCCAGTGGTTGGACATTTAGATGTTTTCTAAGACTTTGCTATGATTAGCAAAACTAGAGCTAAACATTTTTTACACACCATTATTTATTTCTAGAGGATAAATTCATGAAAGTGGAATTGCTTTATAATTCACTTACAGAACATCTAACAGAAAATACGTAGCAATTTATACTATCACCAATGATTTTTTGAAAAGCCAAGGTATGGGGAATAACTTTCGTTACTATCACTGAATATTTCCTTGAATTTGAGTACTCATTTTAGCTCTATATTGAATATTTCAATATTTTTGTATCTTTCTATGCCCTTAAGCCATTTTCTTTTAATAATTATGTTTTATGTAATAAACATTTAATCTTTTGCCATGTTATATTTACCTTTTAATTTTATATGTAACATTTATATATTTATTGGCTACATAAATATGTTCTAGTTTGTGCTATCAAATCTATTAAAGTCCTCTTTCAATTTTTTTGGGGGGTGAAGAATAGTCTCCTTATTTCTAGGTTTTATATTCTTCCATATAAGTCAGAAAATGAAATGTACATTGAGATATCATAGAACTCAGATCCATTAATTTATAGTTGAGAAAAGTAAGATTTTTAACAGATTTTATTAATTTCTTATGGCCACCATGCCATTAATTTCTACTGTTTCCAGGACTAAAATCCAAATCTTCTGTTTGCTCTTCTATTAGAAAATTAAACAGATAAAGGATCTCTTTTTCATCTATAAAAGCATGAATGAGAGGCTTCTTCTGTTAGTAACCATGGGAGAGGGGGTTCCTTCTCATTTCCTATAGCATCTACCTTAATTCAGTCCATGTTTTCCAGTCCTTTGTGTAGTGTCTAATTCATGGAGACTTGGACCTGTCATACAACATCCCTTGGGTAAAGATTGGTTATTCTGATTGTCACTGACATGTCCCAGGATCTTGGATGTTTGGGTGTGGGGTTTTGTGGATGACCACACTTCCTTGATTTGAAGGAAGGGAAATAGAAACAGCTTTGGTAGTAGAGATAACCATGTATTTGCCTTAATGTCTAATGGAATAAATCAATAAGGTAGAAATAGCATGAGATGGATTGATAGGCAGAAAGAGATTTATAACAAAAGAAGAGCAGTCATCCGTAGGAACTGGAAGAACTTCAATGCCTTCCTTGACAAACACATGCTCGCTGTGTCTGGCAATCTACTTCTCCCTGATTCCAAACCACTGAGCTTCCTTAAGTTTGCCCTAGAAGGAAATTTTTCTAAGTCTCTGTTTTTCATGAGGCTGATAATATTAAAACTGCATGTTCTTGAGATTCAGAGACAAGCAGAGGCCCTCCTTTCTCACTTGCCCTTGGCAATAAGATGCACAATGAATGTGAGCCAAAGACCACGTGATGCTTGAAAAGTGAGACACATATTTAATACCTAGAACAGTCCTATTTTCAACCTATATATCTCCACCAGGTCAGACAGCACTGATAATAAAGATTTATTCAATCTGCATTAGAGAAACTCCTTCAGTGAAGACAGGGTTTGAAGATAAAGGTGTCCTCAACAGTCACTGCTGAATATTTTCCTTGCTTGCTGAAATCATCTATCCAGGACCTCACAACCATTTCAATGTTTGACTGAGAAGGCAACTATGAGGGCAGACACACTTTCCACTTGTCCAGATTAGCCACCACTGCCCAAAAACTTGACTTTGAGGTGTTTGATTATCCAGCCAGCCAGAAATGGAAATTCTCCAAAACATTACAGAGAGGGAAATTGTTTTCTCTGTGACCTGGTTAAAATCTGAGGTGAAGTAAAAGGCAGACAGGAGTTGAGAAAAGGCTGACACTGCAGTGAGTTATTGGAAAGAAAAAAGAGGCCAAGTACCAAAGAAATTTTTAAATAAAATAGACTAAATCAGACTAAACTTTATTTGTTCACCTGATTTGCTATATATATGAGGCATTTTTAAACAGTCAATCTCTGAACCAAATTAAAATTGTTTCTCCTCTCCTTCTCCTCCAAAAAATTACATTGGAAAAAATCCTTCTCTGAACCATCGTCGCACATCTAATTATAGCACATGCTACTTAGTGCTGTGATCGTAACCATTTTAAGGAGATGAAGATTCTCTTTGCTCAGTAGGGGAGGGACGAAAAGGTCTGTTTTTTCAGGAAAATATAGATTGTCAAATGAATGTGACTTGAAATAAAATCAGCTTTAACTCTGCTGGAAACAGACCCTGTGACCTCTGGCTTCCCAGCCTCCACCACCACACCCACAGGCCTCCATTTCATGTTTCACCCTGGCGGGTCCCCAGGATACCAAGCTACAGAACTCCCTCCCATTAGCTGCAGGAATCCAGAATATCCATGGCAACCGGTCTCTAACCCCAGGGAGAAGGCAGCAGAATTGAAAGGCTCCATTCTGTTTCTACATCCACAGCTCAGTGAATTGACAGCTTGGTGGTTCCCTTAGTTCCATTAGGTTAGGATGCACTTTCTCTCTTTCTTTGTATCATCTTTTTTACCTGTGTTGGTCTTAGTTGTGCTTGAGGAATTTTAAAATTCTTCCCTCCCACTACCTCTATGCCCATCCATAAGCATGCTTCTTAAACATTCTTTGCTTTGCAGCATTTTTTAAAAGAAAACAAGACTTGTTCTGTTATTGGTCTTTCTGCCCTGCCACAAAAACATCCCACATCTGGTGTGCGTATTGTGCAAATTACCAATGGATATCTGATTTCAAGCAAAGCAAGTCGTTTGTGTGACATGATCTTATAAAAACTGGCAGGGAGATAACAAAATACATACAATTTTATCATGAAATTAAGTTGTAGCATCAAATAACTATAATCATGTTTAAGTCATTGTTTGTGCCACAGATATTTAGACAGGATAACAGATTGCATAGTGCTCTCACTGTTTGCCAATGGAGCCTGAATAACTAATTTGCACTCCATGCCCTGTGGAATGGCAGCTGAGTCCCCAGTGGATATGGGGAGAACTTGACAGAAGCAGACCATTTGGTCTGCAGAGTCAGAATGAAACAGAAATGTTATGCACAGAACACAATCTAGAGTCATATGTTGCATCTACAGTTGCCTTATAATAGGATTGTAAAAGGAGGTCAATTTGTCTGTTAGATTGTCCTTGTCCATCTTAACCCTTTCGGGTAAAGTGCACATCTTATAAAGCTACCAAGAACTCTAGGTTCTCCTCTCAGGGGAATGTCCATATGTGTAAAATGGAAAGTCAAAATTGATATTTCCTGTTGCTCAGAGTTTTGGCAGAAGCCTCAAAGGAAGAGAACATTGTTGGTATTAAGAACCACCCCCATGTGCTAAATAAAGAAGTTACTTCCTAAGACAGTAACATGGGAGTACTGGTATCCCTACGGATAGGATTTCCAAAAGGAAAATTGGACACAGATGGTTTGGAGAAATTAACTTCTAAGTTCTCAACTTCCTTAAATATTTTTTCCTAAGATTCTTCTGTGAAAGGAATAGTGCCTTGCATGTCTCCCTCATTTTACAAAAAAGGTAAATATCTCTCCTATTCCTAATTCCACTCTGGTATTTTGCTTGGGCTCTGAATGATTCCATGATACCAGACAAAGAGATACAAGATACATATCTGTAACTGTTAAGCTGCTTTTCATCAAAGCCCAAGGTGTGAGTCTTAGCAGTCTATTTTGTGTGATCTTGAAGATAAAAATGTAAAATATTCTAAATTTACTAATAACAAATATAAAGCCTGGAGTAAAAGGAATATAAATAAAAGTATTCTAGCTTCTTAAACATGTATTCAGACTGTTGTTTAAAAAATGTGTATCACACTTGTTAAAGCACGGTAAAACTTTCTTGGGGAGCATCTCAATACATAGAGAGACCACTACAAAGGGGTCTTGCAGTGAAGGAGAGGCATCGGGCTCAAGTCTGAATTAGTGAGAACAAGTTAGAATTTATAGCAAAGGATCAGGGTGGGAGTCAGAAGATTGAAAATTACTAAGAGGAGCCTTCAGTGCTAAGGGAAATTGTGACTAAATGGACCTAACGGGATTCTTGCCAGAGACAGGCCAGGTAACCAGACATCCTTTGGGGAATGGTAGAGAATGAAGAAGCTGGTCAGATATTCAGGGGGAGGAAGAGGTCTTACTAAGTTGACTTTGCATTGCTCTTTGCTAAAACTGGATTTCACAAAAGACAGCGCATATGAGCCTGGGAGAAATTTCAGAAGCCTGACTAAAATTTGGCCAAGCAAAGAATCTTTGTCACTGTTAAGAGAATTTTTTTTACTTCCCCCCAAAAATATTGAATACTCTAAATATCTGGTTTTTTGTTGCTTACTGTCGTTTGTTAAGTTCCTCTCAATTACACTCTGATATCATATACTTATTTCATTTGTATTTACTGAATGGGAAGGTATTGTAGATTTCACTGAAAATTATGCAAATAAAGTTTGTAATAAATCTTCTGTAGCCCCTTATTTATTCAAGGCCCAGTGCTTTCTTTTCTGACTGCTGCTTTCTACTAAAACCTAATCCAGACTCAAAATTGGAAGGAAGAAGTAGAGGAGGAGGAGAATAAGGAGAAAAGAAAGAGTGAAGGAGAGAGAGGGGGGAGAGGAAAAAGGGAAAGTAAAAAAGAGGAGAGAGGAAAGAAGAGAGGGAGGGAAGGAAAAGAGGAGAGGAAGAAAAGAAAGTGGAGGAGAGGAAGAAAAGAAAGTGGAGGAGAGAGAGGAAAGGGGAAGAAAAGGAGAAGGAAGAGCTTTATTTTTTTGTTTAAGAAGCACATTTCTGAAGAAGATTTTCTCCCAGGAGAAGCCTGGAGGATCAACAGAAAAAAGCAGGGGGCAAGTTCCTAGGATCACGGTGGATCACGGGAAACAGGAGGCAGTGAGACTGGGGGGTGAGGTGGAGGGTGATGAGCCACAGGTGGCTTTGAGAGGAAGAAAGCCCAGAATCAAGAGCAGTGCCACTTTGCAATTCCCAGCCATGGGACAGCTCCACAAATATACTGATGAGACCCCTGTGAGGGAAAACACACCACCTTTTGATATTTGATCTCTCAGAGCCACAGTATTAATGCAGATTGACAAAATAAACTCAAAGTAAGTCTTCTTTTGTTTTGTTTACCTTTTTCTTCTATGTACTGCGCTTCAAAAATAGTTGGCCAATGAATGATAAAAAGAAGAGAAAGTCCTTCAGTGGAAAATTTTGAGCAGGCACAACTAGGAATGAACTGAAGAAATTTAGACTGAAACTTGCTGTTATATGATTAATGCATTGGGGTGTACTTTTAGCATCTAACCAAGAAAATCTGAGTCCTGTCCAAAATTTCTTCCAGTGAGTAGAGAATAACAGAAAGAGTAGATTTGAGCGGAAAGATGGTAACAAAGAATAAACTTGTGTTCAGTTTCCACCTACTGAATTCACAGTGTTTCATCAACCAGATGTCTCGTGAGAACAAGTGAGAATTTATAGCAAAGGATCAGGGTGGGAGTCAGAAGATTGAAAATTACTAAGAGGACACATCAGTGCTAAGAGAAATTCTGGCTAAATGGACCTAACAGGATCCTTGCTGGACACAGGCCAGGTGACCAAATATCCTTTGGGGAATGACAGAGAATGAAGAAGCTGGTCAGATATTGGAGGGAAGGAAGAGGTCTTACTAAATTGACTTTGCATTGCACTTTGCTAAAAATGGATTTCACACACACACAAAAAGCACATCTGAGCTGTCCATGCTTCTACCAACAGGGAAAGACTTAGTCCCCTTACAGCCATACTAACCCATGGGAGGCAGACATTTGATGAGGAAAGAAGGCTCCAGAGAGGGAAAAAAACATATTAAAAAGAATATTGAATTGAACTAATATTTACCAGAATAAGACAGTAAAAGACAAAGAATTAATATAATTGATTAGTTTAATTTTCCCCCACCAATAGCAAGGTGGAGGTGAACAGGGTTGAGCACAGTTGTGTCTTTCATTAAAATTTTAAAAGGTATACTTGGGCCATGAATTTAGCTCAGTGGCACTGTGCCTGCCTTGAAAGCTATACTTCTGCACATCTAGGTTGCATGCCAAACTTCCTACAAACACAATTACAGGGCATAATTGAAGAGGTGACAGTAGATGAGATCATTGACAGATACATCAAGTAAGAAGGAGATGACCATAAAATAATAGAGCATAAACATGTGAGGAGTGGCCCAGGAAAAAGCCCACAAGGGACAGTGGGAAATGAGGCAAGAGAGATAGGGGCAATTGGGAGATGAAAGCCATGAATGCCAAGAAAAGAATTTCTAGGACGGAGTGGTGGAGATTTTCCTTTTTCTTTTTTCAATTTAAATGCCACTTTTTTGTAATGGGTATATAAAAACATAAAAATTGTATCGTGGAGTAATGTAATGTTTTGATATATGTATTCATTCTGTAATGTTTAAATCAGGTTAAACATAACTAAATATTTATTACTACTTTATGGTAAAAACTTTTAAAATATTTTCACCTACTTTTGCTGTCCTGCTGTGACAGCATTCCAGAGCTTCCTGCTCCTACTGCACTGCAACTTAGCTCCCACTGGTCAATCTCTCCCATAACCCTTTCTCCACTTTTCCCAGCCTTTGGTAAGCACCATTCTGTTCTAGACTTCTATGAGGTTAACTTTTTAGACTGTCAAAAGCCAAGTACTGTATGACTAAAAAATGCCCTTTGGGTTTAGCAATGAGAAAATACCTCAATGAGAGTAGTTTGGAGTGGTGAACACAGAAAATAGATTGAAAATACTGATTCTTTTTAAAAGTCTAGCAAAAGGGATTTGAGATATAGCCTGCTTTTGGAAAAAGTCTAGAAATAGACAGGAAGTAGTCAGTTTTTATATAATAATTTTCTTCTCTTACAAGAGGCTTACACATCCCCACTCATACTTACACCTAGCAGTGCTTCCCGATAGGAGGCAGGGACTTTGTCCTTCTGACACTGAAATTTGCTATGTTGCTAGCGTTGGGCAATGGTATGTGAGTAAAATGGGAAGTCAACAGCTAGACTAGGAAATTTAGTCAGAGAAAATTTTATTCTTTTAAAATGAGAAAAAGTGAAATTTGTTGAAATGCTTAGAGCAAAGAGCCAGTGTGAAGGAGAAGCTTAAAAATGCAGAAGAATGGGATAGTAAGAGAAGCTAGAATCCTGAGAAGGCAGACAGGGATTGACCCCCACACTAAATGAAGAGGAAGAGTCTGCTAGATGCAGACCACCATCTGACTGTTAACAAGGAGGAAGATGGGAAGGATAGATATGAAGAAAGTCGAGTTTGTAGAGTAAATACTAGCAGAGAGCTAACATGCATCTAATTTCTCTGTGAAATGTAAAAGGACATCACTCAATAAGGACCAGGGGATGGAAAAATGGGGCATGAAGGGTGAAAGAAAGTGATATTAGGGGAGCATGGAGAGCCCTCTAAATAAAGATAATCCAAAGAACCTGAGAAAGCAAAGCATAGAAGAATCAGAAGCCTTATTAAAACCAAACTGAGGTTGGATTATGTTTGGACACAACAGTCATAATTGCGTGATTTTCCCCCTAACTTTGTTCAGCATGTAGATGTAGGAGTGGGAAAATCAAAGTTGGAGGCCGCACAAGGCATGTGAGATGAAGATTAACTAGTTAGGGTCTGGAGATGTTGGCAAGGAAGTATTCAGTGCAGTTTATCACCAACGTCAGATATTTATAGTTGCTCTTCCTATTATACTGGCTGCCTTGGTGTGTAAATTATACACTAACATCTTTAACTATCACAACAACTTTGGGGTTATTCAAAATTACTCTCTATAAATAAAGATATTGAAACTCATAGAAATTACATAATTTGACCAAGATTACCTAGCTAGCAAATGACAAATTTGGAATTAAAATCTATGTTGTATGATCCAAGTCCAATGGATGTTTCCCCGATGCATGTTCTTTCTTTCTAAGCCTCTATAAAACACCTCAATTTAATGTTTAAATTTATTGTAATAGAGAATTCCAAGTAGGAAGTCCAAGTAGCTGATGAAAACTTAAAGCTTCCAGATAGGATTTCTAATTTCTTCACCAAGTTCTACATGGCTAATTAAATAATCAGCTGTCCATGTAGCCTCTTGAAGCAGAAGCCTATTGATGTACCATTTCCTTCCCTTCCTCTCATCCCTCTCTTATTCTGATAAGAGTTCTTGCTGAAGAAAAAGAAGATACAATGAACTGAGCCCTGAGAAATTCACATTGAACTATCCACTTCTGCCAACACTTCTTAAATTATATAAAGTCAGACTGCAGTGTCAGAAAAAAAATTCCTGATAACAGCAGTCAGGGCTACTGTTGTGTCGCCTAATCTTGTACTCTGTGTGGCTAATGCCCTGGGAATATGCATCCCACAATTTTCTGTAGTACCACATTAGCAAATTGCCAGTGCTCACCTGTTGTCAAAGTAGATGGGAGATTTCCCAGACTGATCAATTTGAAAGCTCTCTGATCTTCAATCTCTGGAACCTCTATGTCCTATCTCTCCTTGCTCCACAAATTTTCCTGTCAGCATTTACCTGGCATAAAGTCCTTTACACTCTACCCTGTTTTGCCATCCATAGTGTTTGCAGCACATTTCCCCTTATTGGACTAACTCAAGATGGGGCAGAGACTAGTGGTTGCCTTCCAATATTCAGTCCTTCCTTCTTTCTTTAAACTGTATATCCTTTTATTGGGTACATTTTAGGTATACAATATAATGACATTCATCACTGGAAATTTGCACCTTTACATAAACTCTCTTGATTCTTATTTTTCCCCCTGTTCCTGCCCTCCCTAAAATCCCTCCATTCCACCCTATTTAAAAAGACTTTGTTTCCATTTTTCCATTTTCTCACATTAATTCCATTCCCTTCTTTCCTTTGCCCTACCCCTCCCACTTACCCTTCCCCTTTGTCCCTTCTCTTCCTATTTCACATTATCTATTATATCCTTTAGTCCTTATTTACACTTTCAGATTCTCACACTAGAGAAACTATTTGGTATTTACACATATTTGCCCTATTTATTTCACTTAAGAATATTGCCTCAATGTGCATCCATTTAGCTATGTCTCTGATTTCTCATTTTTTATGGCTGAGTAGTACTCCATTTTTTATTTTTTTTATTACTTAAATTCTTTTATTGGTACATTTTAGGTATACAACACATTTACATTTTTCATTTGGAACTTGTACCTTTACATGATGCATCTTGGTTCTTATTTTTTCCCCATTCCTAGCCCTCCCTTCATCCCCTCCACCCTTCCCTATTTACAAAGACTTTATTTCCATTTTTTCTTTTTCTCATCATTTTTCCTTTCCCTTCTTTCCTTTCCCCTATCCCTCCCACTTCCCTTACCCCTTTGGACTTCTTCTTCCTAATTTGCATTATCGATTATTCATTCTAATCATTGGTACATTTTAGGTATACAATATAATAACATTCATCATTGGAAGTTTGCACCTTTACATAATCTCTCTTGGTTCTTATTTTTCACTCTTGCCCAGCCCTCCCTTCAACTCCTCCAGTCCTCCCTATTTACAAAGAGTTTGTTTCCATTTTTCCATTTTCTCATATTAATTCCATTCCCTTCTTTCCTTTCCTCTACCTCACCAACTTCCCCTTCCCCTTTGCCCCTTTTCTTCCTATTTCAAATTATCTATTGTAACTTTTAGTCCTTATTTATATTTTCAATTTCTCACACCAGAGAAACTATTTGGTATTTATACATGTGTGTCCTATTTATTTCACTTAAGAGTATCCCCTCAATGTGTATCCATTTAGCTATAAATGTCTTTAATTTCT
>NW_004624751.1:25260008-25271700 GCF_000247695.1 Heterocephalus glaber
GAGTTAGTTTCATTAATTTGTCTTCCAAGGTACTTCTTAGAAGTTGTCAAATTTATTTCAAAAAGATTTTTTAAATATGCTTTCTATGTCCTTTTAAATTCTTTAAAATCTGTGGCAATGTCCTCTAAATTTTGATATTGTAATTTAAAAAATGTATAATTGATATTGTTCAATAGGAAGAAAAGGTCTAAATGAGCAGGGGAATTGGGAGGGGAAGGGGAAAGGAAAGAAGGAAAAAGAAAAAATATGAGAAAAGAAAAAAACACACAAAGTCTTTGTAAATAGGGAAGGGTGGAGAGGGTGAAGGCAGGGCAGGGGAAGTAGAAAAAATAAGAACCAAGATACATCATGTACAGGTACAAGATCCCAATGATGAATGTAACTGTATTTTATATCTAAAATGTACCAATAAAGTTAATGGAAAAAAATAAAAGAATCCAAGTACTTTGTAAAGGGTCAAAAAAAAGATGCTTTAAGGGCATCTCAGAAACCAGCAAGACGCCTCCTATGGCAGGCTTGAGTATGTAAAAGTCTCAACTGTTCTTTTGAGAAGAGTCCCTGTAACCTTTGCTTTAGAAGGGCCTCCTAGGGAATTCGTTCCCTAAGATTGATTTCACCATGCTCAGCCATCCAGGTGCTCAGGAACACTGCATTCATGGTTCAAGGGGGCCGGGATACTGCTCTTTCTGACTACAGACCTTGACATTGCCCACGTGATGCTGATTTTACTGATGTGTAATATGAAAGGCAAGTGGGGTCAGGGAGATTTCCAGCCAGATTTCAAAAGAAGGCTGGAAGGCCAGGCTGGAACTGTTGAGACTTTGTGGAAGGGACTGTTACATTTTCCAACTGTACACAGGATAGTTATGTTTGATGGAATTTTATACTTGCTGTTGTCTTTATTTGAAGATTAAGTGAGGTTTAAGGAGATGTGTTTGAGTGTGAAGTTGACAAGGAAGGGGTGGATTGTGATCATTAATCCTGATACGTCAGCTTCATTGATTTAAGGAATGCCTAGCAGATCAGTGGAGTATATGCATGGCTATTTCTGCGTGGATCATGGAGTTGTGGCCTTGGGTACTACACGTGGTCCCTTGGGTGTCCCTTTCTAGTGCTGTTCCCCTGATCTGCTCCCCAGTCACCAGGAACCAAGCAGCTTTCCTCCACCGTATTCTTCTGCTATGATATTCCTGCCTTGTAGGCATCTGATTATGGACTGAACCCCCCCAAACCATGGGCTAAATTAAACCTTTCTCCTTTATGTTATGAATATTGCATATTGTTCCCAGCAAAGAGAAAGCTGATTAATACAGACCCATTACATATGAGGTAATATTGATGTGTTAGTTCTTAAGTCTGTTGCTTATATTGATTTTTGTTTTATTTCTTGTTTTTTTGGGGAGGAGTTACCTGTGGATTAATTATTTTTAAAGATATCATCTTGATTTATTCATAGTGTTTCTGAATATAACTATATAGTTTTCATAGTGGTTGCTCTGGGTATTGTGATATTTGAATACCTAATTTGTCCAAATCTGTTAATACAGAGGCAGAATGACATTTCCTCCAAGATGTACATGTCCTAATCCCCAAAACCTAGGAGTAAATTACCTTATATTGCAAAAAGGGACTTTGAATATGTGATTAAGGATATTGAAGTAAGACAATTATCCTGCATTATCCGTGTTGCCCAATGTAATCTCTTCAGTTTCTATGTGGATAAGGGACATGAGGGCTTAAGAGAGGAAATAGTGTGACATGAAATGATTGCTTTCTGGACTGAGCTCTGATAATTACTTGCACAAAGGTGAGGGTAGAGAGAAGTGGAAAGATTAGAGATAAGTTTTTGAGGTGTTAGTTGCAGTTTCTGTGATGAATTTGCCATGGAGTTTATGAGAGAAAGTAACATGTCACAAATGCCTCTTAGAACTCTGGCTTAATGAACTTTGTAGTGAAGAAAGACAAGAAAATCAGGTCTGAGCAGTGTATCAAAAGTTGATTTTGAGATATATTTTATATATTCAAATAGAGATGTCATGTAGATATGCAGATATTTGTGAATCTCAGATAATTGTCAGGCTCAGAAAAGAATTTATTAGAAATACAAATGCAGGAAATATTAGATCATAGGTGTACTTTGAGCACCCCTAACCAAAACCTAAAATCTAAAATGTTCTACTCAAAAAGTTTCAGATTTTGGAAAATTTCAGGCTTCAGAATTTTAGATTAGGGCTGCTCAACTGGTAAAGTCCATGTATGTTTTCTTAAAAAAAAACACTTCTGAGTATGAAACACTTCTGGTTGCAAGCATTTTGGATAAGGAATACTATAATATGGAAATTGTCAGAGGGGGTGAGATTACTTTGTAGAAAATAAAGTAAGAAGGCTAGAGTGCTTAGTTCAGAGCTATGAGGCAAACAAACATTTAGTTGTTAGAGGAGAAAGAATGTGCCAAGAAAAATAAGAAGCAGCAGCCAGAAACAGATAGGAAAAAAGCCAAGAAAACTTTTCCATCTCTGTAAGAATTTCTTTCAAATTCTCATCACATTAATCACTCATAAGGATAATAAACAAAGCACAAAGTCACAAAACACTCCTTCACATAAGGTAATGAGGTTCCTTATTTACTCAATTACTTTATTGCACTTCATGTTACACAAACTCATCTGCAGGAGATATTCCTTCCTGTATGTACATAAATACAAAACCCTGGAAGTTAATAAAAGAAAATGCTATTGTTATATCTGATGATGAAATTATGGATGTTTTTACTTTCTTCATTACTCTTAAACTTTTTCTGTAATATGTATGTTAAAATTTGTTTAAATTTATTCTATTTATTTTCATTGGGGAAAATTATGCTGTATTATTTAGAATAAAGTTAGTGTGTTATTTCACCACATGATTCTACATTACATTTTAACAGGCTTTTTGAGTTGGATATATACAGTTTATTTGTGTCTCTACTTTCTGATTAGTACTTCATTCTTGATGCATCAAGAATGCAAAAAGTAAAATTAAATGGCCTGTATTTGACTTCTCCCTCTGCTATTTCCTATCTCTGTTATATGGGATGTGCTACAAAATGGAACTATTGATAAATATCTTGAAGAGTAATCTAGGGATCGAAATCAAATTGAATGGATGAATGACACAATTCAGTTCCTGGTATATAGTAGATTATCAATATATGGTAGTAGCTAATAGCTAGGGCCATGAAGCTAGATAGTCTGGATTTGAAATTTTCTTATCACTCACCAAATGGGTCATCTTCCGTTATGGTTTTAATCTTAAATTTCCCGTAAAACTCATGCTGAAGGCTTGGTCCCCAGCTGGTGGCACTATTGGGAGGTAGTGGAAATGGGAGGTGGCAAATAATTGGAGGAAGTAGTCACTAGGGTGGTGTACATACACTCTGTCTTCTGTCCACAATGAGACAAGCTGCTTTGCTCCACTATATCCTGGCTGCCATGAATTTCCGCCTCACCATGGCCAGAGAAGCAAGAGAGCAAGTGACCATGAACTGAAACCTCTGGAAGCATGAGCTAAAATAAAGTTTTCCTCCTTTAAGTTGATTTTTTCAGGTATTTTGTCACAGTGAAAGAAAGCTTACACATTTGTAAATTACTGAACTCCTCTGTGTTGCATGTTCTTTGAATGACAAATGAAGACCTTAATAGCACCTACCAAAAGAATCATTACGGAAAATTCTAGGTACCAGATTTAGAATAGTGCAAGAGAATATTTACAAGTATTTAACAAACAGCATTTTGCATATTTCTTTCATAATCAAGGGTCTTGCAATTAAATGACTACATTTTAAACTCCCTAAGGACAGGAAGTAGGTCTTGCTCTTCTTTTACACAAATGATTCATGTGTTCAAAAATGTTTATAATTTAGGAGTATCATTCCAAATATTAATTTTCATGACATAAGATAGAGTAGGAGTTCTCTGAGCGTATCTTTGCTTAACTGTCTCAGTAGACAACTGGTACTACTTTCATTCCTTTTTGGCATATATAGACTGATGCCCGGGTGATGCTAAGCATTTCTTGGACACCACAGGCAACTATTTTCATGCATGTCAGCATGTCTATGCTCCTCATAATTGAGCTGTTTTTTTTTTTAACCCAGAGTCTTGTGTTTATTTCTAAGCCAATAATGGCAACAATACATGCTACAGTGACACAATGTATTCAAATATTGAATAAATTGTTAGGTTTTGTGTGCAAAAGGAAAATGTGTTTACTTTGAAAATTATGCTGAACACTTTGGAAAGAATTGATAAAAATGAGTTCCTTAAATTGTTGTCAAGTTAAATGCACAATGAAACAGAAATATATGAAGGAATCTATATTCGCATTGTCTCTCAAAATGTCTTTAGGTTTTCTTTAAGAAATACAAAGAGAAATCATATACTCTGGAAAATGGGTACGATTTATGTGTGTGATCTACAGAGGTGCAAGTCTCCCCTGATGTACCCTTACTAAAAGAAGAGATGTAATCCAATATCTAAGGATTGTGTGTTTCAAGTTAAAGTAGAATATTTAAGGTTTATATGCATCCATTTTTAGATGATCCCCGATTTAATCAACAACTATTCATCTTGAATGGAAAAGAATAAAAGTTTTTCTAAAATACTGACATGGATTAAGTAGAAATTAAACTAAATATCTACTGATTTTTGAATCCCAGCTCAATCGTTTGCTAACTTTATGATTTTGAGCAAGTCATTTATCCTTTTGAACATGAGTTCTTCATTTGTAAAGGGTAATTATTATTAATGAAATTTTTACAAAAGAGATCACACATGTAAAATACATAGAGGCATTTCTTAAAGGCAGTGAGTGCTTAATAAATGTAATTTTCTATAGTCTCATGACTATTAAACTGATTATTTTTAAGCATGCCCTGGACCCATATTTCTAACTACATCTCCTTAAGACAACTTCATCATTCTCTTAGACTTAGTATCAAAATAATTATGAATGCTTCATTTTTACCTCCTGTCTTCTCGGTCTGAGAAAAAAGTGGCCACCACATTTGGTTTTGAATTTTTAAAACGTCTCTCTCCATTTTCTCTTTCATTAATAATTTTATTCATTCTCTCATTTTTTTAATCATTCCAGTTTATTTAGTTTAACTCAAGGTCTATTTTACCTTTATTATTAAAAACAGACTTAAGTAGTATTTGTTTTTACTTACTTAAATGACATCATAGTTATTTATTTCGGTCTAGACCTGTGGAGAGTGCCATATTGATTATCCCCAAAGCAGGCTGTGAGCAGCACAGTCTGGGAAGAGTTAATCCCACAACTGGTTTGTTTATAGAAGTGAGTTCAGCTGAAGCCTACGTGCTGTAGTCAGAGAAACTTACACCCAAATTCCATTTCCACAACTAAAACCTTCTTAACTAGAAGGAAAAGGTTCTAATTACAACTGTATATTTTGTTTATTCTGTTCCTAACTTGAAAGTGCTTTGACTGTCTTAGCTTCCATAGAAACCACATGATTGTGCATCTTCATATGTAGTACTGCCCTCGCATATAACTTACCTTTACCCCAATTGATTAATAATGAAATCAGTGGCTTGGATGGAGCAGGGCCTTTGTTGGTCGTACTGGCATTGGTATTGGAGCCCTACTTTCTGTCTCTCTTAGTTCTGTCTTTTAGTTTTCTTTTCCCCCCTCAGGCTTGCATCATATACTGAGCAGGAGACTGGGGCCTACTGAAGAGGTTTCCAGTAATGTTTTAGGGGTCTCCAGTAAAGACCTTATTACTTCTATGAATACATTCCCATCTCTATTTTTCCTAGTATGTTCACTGCTAGTATTATCTTTCAAAAAATTTCATCTGCCCAGAGGCCCCCAACACCCACATCTACATGCATACTCATATGCCTTGCATTACATGCAATTAAGGATCCAGTTTCCTTAGCCTTGCATATAAGCTCATCACAATCCTTCTGGAACCACTTCCTGTAGATTTAGCTCCTCCTTCCCTCAAATCAGATCACCTCTGTATTATTGTCAAATGCACCTTATTTTCTCATGATTCTATGTGGTCCTTGTGTTTATTGTAGCATGTAAATTACACCATCAGTTGGAACACCCATTCGAGTGGTTCATTTCCTACTCAGAAATTCTCCTTATTTGCAAATGCACAACTTTGAAGGTATCTGGGTAGATTTTAGGGGTTAAATCTGTATCATTATCTATAAAAATATCCCTAATTATCTGTACCTTTGTGAAAAGTATGTAACTGTATCAGAGTTCTATTAGGTTGACTTGGTGTCTTCTTCCTAATTACTCCATGTAGGGCCTCAAGTAGCAATAACACCTGGTTATGCAATTAAAATCTTTGGGCCATGAGTGAAGAGCTCAGGATGAGTGGGAAGGTGTAGTGAATAACATAGTTAGTTTAATAAGATGGAAAGTATTTGGCTGCAATTTATTTTAACTTTAACTGAGAAGTCAAATTAATTGTAGGGAGATATTACAAGAGAAGACAACTCCAACGTCCTCAATGTTCCATGAAGCTGGAAATTGTCCTTGTAAGCACAGGTGTTCTTTGTTTCCATTCTTTTTCTTAGACTATTTCTAGGTGCTAAAATAAATGTTAACTACATGGTCTTTAGTAGCTAAAAGGTTATTTGGTTTTGCTTCCATCAATTGAAGAATTTGCTAAGAGTAATGAGAACTTCAGTAGCAGAGGCTAGAAAATGATGATCCCCTAAACCATTACTGAACTAATCATTGTTCTCAATTGCTGGGTATCTTGGCAATAAAGAGCAGAGATACATGGATGTGGTGTTTCCATCTCATTTAGACTCATTCAGATATTTTTTGATTCATAGGAGAATAGACTGTCCTTGTTTTCTAACATTACCTTGATAAAGGCTAGTGTGGTGGATTCACTGTCAAATGGTAATATGATAAGGAGAAAATAAAGAACACATTTAACTTCCTTTAAAAATATTTCTTATGTTAGATTTTCAGTGATTTAGGATATTTTATAGCAGCTTCCACACATGGGCTACAGATGGAGAATCAATACTATCAAGCAATAACAGCAATTTTAATATTCAGTGCTCTTTGGAAACATGAACTATATGTTATGACTACATGGAAATCCCACAGTTTCTCAGTTTACTTGATGTATAAGGAAACAACTAAGCAAAGCAGGCAAAAAGAATTACAGAAAACTAAACCACTTAGTGCATTCATTCTAATGGTTGAAACATTTTATACTGATGTGCATATACTGAAATATATAAATATTTAATGGCTTATTAGATATTCTGTATATGGGCTTTGCAAACTATATAATCATATTTGTGTATTCTTCTCTTCCTCTTCCTCAGTGTGAGGCTACCTGAAGATAGGGATCTTGGCTTTGTCATCTTTGTAATCCCAGTTATGTATAAGCATTTAGCTCATTTTAGGTGATCTTTAATGAAATCACTTTTGTTATATCATTTGCTCATTGATTTTATATGTTGGTATAGTTTTGATCTTCAGTGCCCCCTAAACACCTATGTGTTGGAGGCTGGGTCCCCATTACTGGGGGAGAACAGAGTGGCTTTATGGGGGTCTTTAGGTCAATGAGGGCATGCTCTTGAAGGGTGTTGTGTAACCCTTCCTCTTCTTTCTTCCTGTCTGTGAGGCAAGCAGTTTTACTCTGCCATGTGCTCTAGTTGTGATGTGTTGCCTCATTATCGGCCCAAAAGCAATGGGTCCACCTGACCTTGGTCTGGAACTGCTATAACTCTGAACCAAAATAAATATTTTCTCCTTACCAGTGAATTATTTTGGGTATTTCATTATAGTAGTAGAAAGCTGACTTACATAAACCCTTGATATCTACTGTATGTCATATGCTGATCTAAATACTTGCTGTGTTCATGAAAATGTCAGCTAGTGGGCTGCGGATTTAGCTCAGTGGCACTGCTCCTGCCTTGCAAGTGCAAGGTCCTGAGTTTGATCCCTGGTACCTCAAAAAAGAAAAAACAAAACTAAATAAAATGTCAGCTAATTTTATCCTCATAAAACTGTATTAGTTATTTATTGCTGCATAACAAATAGTCCCATAAATTAGTGGCTTAAAGCAACAACAGACATTGTATATCATAAAGTTTTTGAGAGTCAGGAATTTGAGTACAGATTGGTTGCAGGGTTATGAATTCAGAGTCTCTCATAAGGTTACAGCAAGATACTGGTTGGGGCTATAGTCATCTGAAAGCATAACCAGGTCTGGACTATTTGCTTCCAGGTGATTCTTTTTCTCACATACCTGACAAGTTAGTAATGGTTTGGGTAGGAGGCCTGAGTTCTTATTTTGTGGACTCTCCTTAGGGCTGTTGGCCGCTGACTTCCAATTCAGGGATCCAAGACAGCAAAATGGAATATACAATACTTTTAGGACCCAGCCTTGAAAAGTATGCTCTGCAACTTTTGCAATAACATTTTAGTTCTACAAGTCAGCCTATTCCATGGGCATGGGGGAAGGTTGGCACAAGAGCATGAACACTAGGATATTATGACAATTTGGGGCCATTTTGGAAGCTGGCTACCACAATTAAGTATATGAAATAGATGCTTTCATTATACCTGTTTTATAGTGGGGGCAATGAGGTACAGAAAGGTAAAATAGGCTTATGATGAAATGAGATCACACACATACACATAGATACGCACTCATAGCCAAAAGATGTAGAATATTACATGACATATGTGAAGTACTCAATAAATCTTAGCTGATTTTTTTTTCCATTAGCCAAAATATTTGCCTTTGAAAGTTGTTTTTAAATTTCAATAGTCCAAGCTGTGGGTCAATAGCAAGCTGTGGGTTCAGTTCTGGGAAAACATGTTTTGAAGCTATTTGAGAGGGAAACTGACATGTGATTCTTACTTTCCTCTTGCTACTGTATCAAATTATCACATACAGTATCTCACACAACAAAAATTTATTATCATACAGTTGTGTAGGTCAGAAGTTTGGTACAGGTTTTACTGGACAAAAATTAAGATGTCGCCAGGGCTGCCTTCATTCAGATGGCTCAAGAATAAAGTTTGTTTTCTTGCTTTGTTCAGCTCTGGATTTTTGCTCAAATTCCTGGCCTCATTGCCTTCTTCCCCCATCTTCAAAGCTACAGTGTAACAACTTCATATCTCTCACTTTCAAGCCTCCTTTTGCAAAGAATTGCGGGAGGCAACCCTGTAGCAGAAGCCACCCTGGACCAAGTATCAGAGCCTGCATTCTTCTGTATGTTCTCAGCCTCTTTCTAATTGTGGTAATTTTTGTTTGTTTGTTTTGGGGTTTTTTTGGTACTGGGGATTGAACTCACAACCTTGAGCTTTTGAGGCAGGCACGGTGCCACTGAGCTAAATCCCTGGCTCTTAATTGTGGTAATTTAATCAAATAATTTAGCATTTAAAAATATAAACATAATATGGTAGCAAGACATACCAGCCTTGCCTACTTCACAGATTGCTGTGTTTGTCAATTGAGTAATCTGAAAGGCATTTTGTATAAGATGTAAAATGCCAAACATACATTAGAGCTCATAGGAATCTTTGCATGCTATTTGAGGGATTTTTCCCCACATAGAACAGTGGGGGCAGTACAGTCCTTTAAAAAGAAGCCCTCCTCACAGTGCCAGCCACCTGGCCTGGGCCTTCTTTGCTGCCCCCCATAGAAGGAGCTAGCATAACCATGAATGTGGCAGTGGACAGACTTTCACATTCTGAGGGTCTCAGTGAGTGGGCAGACTATGAAGGAATAATTTTTATCCCATGCCTTTGAACATTATATCATTTCCTCACTTTGTGGAGTATGATGGAATACTGGAGAGGTTTTTCCAGCCGGAGTTATTTATATTCCCATAATCTTCCATGTTTTAATAAAAACAAAGGCTTTAATCTGTGAGGTTGGGTTGAAATAGCATATTAATCAAGTTAGAATGTTATTAAGTGGCTTTTATAAGTCTATTTGGGAGGCGGTTAAGTGTTGGATCTTCTTCAGAGTTTGTTTTTTATTCACTTATCTAGTATCTTTCTTGAAAATGGGCCTTGTGGGGCCAAAGGAAATATGTTAGATAACTAGATGGTCACAGACATAGAGGGGAAAAAAATCCTCAATCATGATTACATAGTATTTATGTCATTCCTTCTTTTGTAAAAATATCTCTGGGCTGCTTTGTATACCCCTGTGTCAGGGCCTTGACAACCCTAGTGCTTTCATTTAGTAATTCTTCCAGAGCCAACAGATACAAATAAAAGATAGCCGGGGCCTACTCCCTGTACTTCTCCCGTCTGAGCAATTGTTTATACAGCAGAGGCTGGGCACCCTGTCATCTGAGATAATGAGCAGATAAGGACTTAGAGAATGGTCACACGAAATTCAAGCACTGGGGGCTGGGAACACCCCCAAGAGGTCCTTTAACAGGTTAGCCCTTCCACTCCTACTTAGAACACAGGGCTAAAAAAGAGCTTTTCATCTCTTTTCAGCCAGGGTTTAATTTTCTTAAAATCATTATTGATTTCTCTCAACCACCAGTGTGCTTTTTATAGCTGTCAATTTTTTCTACCCATGAATCCATCCTGCTCTGAGGCTCTGCAGGGATTGGAGCATTAGGCCCCTACCCAGTTCCCTGCCTGTCTTCTGGCCTGCCTGGGCACACACCACCACAGTGACATCAGTCACCCATCTGGAGGTGGCTACAGATGATTGAGGCTTCAACCCAATCAGCATCCTTTAACAAAAGGCAGAGAACACTGAGTTCGCAGAAACAACTGGGATCTTTCTTTTTCCTCCAGGAAGTATAGATTCCACAGGAGTAAGTCTCTTTGAAGGAAGGAATTACTGCCTGCCATATGGAGCCATCAGGAAACACCTACTTGTCTGTGTTTTGTCCCCTCCATCCACATAAAAGAGAGGGAGGGAAGACCCAATCATCATAATCTTGAACAGCCATGGAAACACATGTGGGAAAGAAAACAAAATCAGTCTTTTCAAAGCTTTCCCTTCATACTGCCCAACAGCTCTTGATTTTTCAGGGAGTGAATAATTTAATGAAAACTATCTTGATCCTATGGTTTTTTTCCCATTTCTTTTTGCTGCCTGACTTTCCTGAACTCATTAACACTTGTCTTTCATATGGAACAAGGAAAATGAAATTTCTAGAAATTTTACAGAACCAAGCAATTTGACTCCCTGTTTGAGACAGTTAACATATGAGACGTGCATTTAATGCCAACTCCCCATAAATCATTGTTTACATACAGATTTTTAAAAGTCAGTAATTATATATATATCCATCCCAAGTTCTGCATATCCCACCAAGAAAGGAAATCCTATGTTTGCTCCTGTCCCACTGTAAACTGTACACTCCCGTGAGTCAAAGGTGGTGGCAACAGGAGAGTTAAAGGTGACGTCCAATGAGCAAAGAAGAGAAGGTGGGGCAAAAAACCCCAATGAAATGTTCCTTGACCCCAAGGTTTCAGCAGAAGTTCCGGGTCCTACATCAGCATCTGTGACCTGTTCATACACACCAAGATGTCAGTCAGAGTGTCACAGCCTGTCTTCACTGTGAGAAAGTCCAAGCCACTAATTTAGTGCAAAGGCAGTCCTGTTTCATTTCTTAAAAACGAAAATAAAAAATTCCATTGCCCTATTATTTTTTTCCAAAAA
>NW_004624751.1:25299221-25328554 GCF_000247695.1 Heterocephalus glaber
GGAGGTCCCATTTGACCCAGCTATTCCTCTGCTGGGTATCTTCCCAAAAGAATTAAAAGAATCATACCACAGTGATATATGTGCACCCATGTTTATAGAAGTACAATTTGTAATAGCTAAAACTTGGAAGCAGCCCAAGTGCCCATCAACTGGAAACTGGATAAAGAAGATGTGTTTTTTTTAATAAAATGGAGTACTACTCATCTATAAAGAATGAGAAACTAGAGAAATTTATAGTTAAATGGATACATATTGAGGCCATACTCTTAAGTGAAATAGGACACACGTGTAAATATTAAATCGTTTCTCTAGTGTGAGAAACTGAGAGTGTAAATAAGGATTAATAACTAATAATTAATACTTTGAAATAGGAAAAGGTCCAAAGGGTTAAGGGTGGTGGGAGGAGATGGGGAAAGGAAAGAATGGAAATGAAAAATTATGAGAAAAGAAAAAAAATGGAAACAAAGTATGTAAATAGGGAAGGGTGGAGGGGTGAAGGGCGCACAGGTAATGGGGAAAAAATAAGAGCCAAGATACATCATGTACAGGTACAAGCACCCAGTGATAAATGTAAACATATTGTATACCTAAAATATACTGAGAAAAGAATTTAAGAAAAAATAAAAAAGATTTGCTGCTTGGGCAGTGCTGGGAAGTTAATTGCTCTGAGAAAAGAATGGAGGTGGAAAGATTTTGTATGTAAGAGGGATGGCAAATGACTTGCCTCAAATACAACATTTTTCTGAGTGTAGAGAGTAGACTTTAAATCAGAGTTTAGGATAATATTTTGAAAATTCTATTGTTTTTCCAGTACCGGGGATCAAACTCAGGACCTTGTGCTTCTGAGGCAGGTGCAATGCCACTGAGCTAAATTCCTGGCCCTACAATAATATTTTGGAAAGCCTTGAATGTCAGGCTAAAGTTAATCCTGATCAAGCCACAGCAGGGAATTTATGTTGTCAAGGTGAAATTTGAGTATGAAATTTTAAAAGTAGTATATTACAAGTTAGTTACAAAGTCTATGGAGGTACAAAGAGGGAACATCCCATTGCTGTAGGATGACACTTGTGGAATTAGAGACAAGGACAGGTACAGATACTGTTGATGCTCTGCCCAGGTTCCCTTGGTCCCTTTTCCTTCTGTGAGCATCTCCTCCCAGATCCTGTGGCTTGCATCTTTAGACTGGTTTTTGCAGTGGGCTCCTAGAGCTGCTCTGCTTGCAGATATCTAGAGATCTGGAGGGCATGGGAGATTGTGGTTCTTAGTTAAAGCAGCAGTTTTTTTTCTGGGACCATTTCTTTATCATTTGTACCCAACATTCTTGTCTCAAGATATTGTCTGGGATCTCTGACTCAAGAAAAGAACTTTTGCAGGAGTTGAGCTTTAAAACTCTGGAAAAAAAAATCTTCATCTCTCTGGGCATCTTGTTATCTGTAAGATATGTTTTATCCATGATAGTGATTTCTGAGTTTCCCTTCAGTGTTAATAGTTCAAGATACAAGCTATAACTTTTCCACTGGTGTGATAACTACAGTCCTTAGAGGATAATCTCTGTTTTTGTGCATGGCTCCAATATCTTCACTGACTGTTTTAGGAATCACCTTTATTATCAGCTGTGATGAGAATAGGCATTATACCAGCAACTAAGAACAATACAGTGGCTTGGGCTCAGTGTGTGTATCTGTGTAATGAGCGTGTAGCTCAGTGACAGAATGCTTGTAAAGCATGCAGGAGATCATGGGTTCTATTCCCAGCACCAGAAAAAACAAACCCCAAAATATTGGTGTCATAAAAATCCACTTGCTTAACCAGTATTGGTAATGTGTGCAAAATATAAAAACTATGCAAATGAATGGAAAATTGTTACATTAGAGGTGAATAAAGTGAAAGTAGAAAATTTTCATCAAAAGACAAAGAAAAAGATGACATTTGAACGAAGTTAATGAAAGCTAGACTCAAAGAAAACTGGAAGGCTATGTTTACAACTTATACAAGAAGGGTTTAAAAGGATGACTGGAAGCCTGTGTGAATCAATAAACATAATTTACCTTACTGTCATTTTGTTTTCCTCAAACAGGCATTACAAGGGTTCTGGGATGTAGTTCTATCAGAACTTAATCTTCTAGGAGCAAAATAATAGGACAACAGCCCTGAGAGGCAAGAATGGAAGGTCAGCCATCGAAAGCAAGATTATACTTGGGCAAAGATGAAGAAAGCTAAAGGCCCTGAGTATCCTTATATTAGTGCTTTCCACATTTTTGTCTGCATTCCTTTGTGGTCCTGAAGGTGGCATTACTAGACAAATCCTCTAAGTGACAATCCCCTACCCTCTTGCCCCAACTGTGGTCTCATTCCCTTTGAGTTGTACCCAACTCCCAAACTATTTTTTTTCTTTGCACTCGACTCTGATAATGTATTACTGAGTAGTAAAAGCTTATTAACTCCTTTAAGTAATGTCTGTTCCCTATTGGCTAAGAAGCTGATTACTCTCTTGGGTAGCAATGTTTTAACCCTTAAAGATGAATGCTTAGCATTTTAGTCAATTATAGGCCTGGCTAAGGGAGGAGGGTATTTTTGCACTAAAGTGATTTTTTTTTTTCCTGGCTCCTTTTCCTAAGAGGGACAATGACACAAATGTGTTCAAATAAATTAATGTTGCCTTTTTTGAAGACTGTCCCATATGGCAGAAAGAAGGTATATGCCAGCATGTAGGCAATCATGTTTCCCACCAACACTTTTATTATGTATCTTCACTAAAAGGAATGGATAGAGTAAATTTTGTTTTTCTGTTTTTCAAGGTCATTTATTGACCTGTATACCTGTTAATCAGTGTAATCTGTTTGTGCAGGAAATTACAGCTGTAGAGATCTTGTATCATAGGAAGAGGGGAGGTTCAAAAAGGCAATTTTAAATTTATCAAGATGGCCAATGGATTTATTCAGTGTTCCTCTCAAGGCTGTTGTCCCATTGTTGTGCTCCTAGAAGATTAAGTTCTGATAGAACTACATCCCAGAACCTTTGTAATGCTGGTTTGAAGAAAACAAAGTGACAGTAAGGTAAACTATGTTTTTTGATCCCAAAAGCTTTGGAAAATACAGAAGAGCACATAAGCCAGATTGCAGTAGGATTCAGACTCAATAAGAGAAAAACTGGATCCATGGAGTTTGACAATTAATTAGAAGAGTTCTGTGATACAACAAGGAAAGAAATGGGCCATGGCTGGAGGGGAGAGTCAGCTCCTGAGAGTGTTGTTTTATTCTGTAATGAGAGAAATAGTTATGCTAGTGGGAAAAACAGCGAGAATGTTAAATTGATGATGCAAAAGAAAGAGGAGAGGATTGCTAGACTGATAACTTGGACACATGAGGAAGAAGATATATGTTGTCCAGAGGGTGGCCTAGTTTAGGAGCATAGAAAGAGCATAGAGAGGGCAGAGTATTTGGATGCAGGAGGGAGGGTAGAGGTGGTGGTGCCTTGTGGCCTTCTCTTCAAATTGCCTTAATTCTTGGGAAATAAAAGCAAGATCATAGCTGAGAGTGAAGGTGGGGAGACTTGGTATGTTAGAGGAGAGTATGAGGTGGGAAAGAACTAACTGGTGATTGGGTCCTGGGGATAAGGGATGGCCTGCATATGCTAGCCTTCTCCTGGGAACTGCCACGATATGACTACCTTGGTTACCCTAGGTCGCTGAAGATGGTCAGGCTGGAGGGTAGGAGATGAGAATTTTCCAGAGTTCTCAGTGTCTGTCTTGATCTTAGCTGATCTAGACTTGAGGGTATTGCATGGAGGGATTATATCCAATGCAAACGGTCCCTCTTGACTTACAGTGATGTGTCTCACACAATGTTAACTCCTATTTGATTGAAACTGACAAAAATGTTGATTCTGCTCACATGATTATTATGATCAATCATGGATTGATTCCAGGCTGAATGTTCTATGGTTGTTAGAACAATGATACAAGTGGAATTAAGAAGAGCTCATCTACCATATCATGATAGCTGCTAAACACAACTTTTCTTAATTTCAAAAAATAACTAATACAGATAACCATAAATAGCAAATCTAAATTCTACCCAGTGGGAGAATATTTGCAGGTGCCAGAGACAGTTCTTCAAGTTGCACATCCTCATTGGTTTACGTCCTTAATCCATGTCTTTGAATAAAATCTTTCAGCAATCCTCTGCTACATACGGGAAGTTATCTTCAGATGGAGGGCAGGTGGATCTTTCCAGCACACTCTTGATGAATAAGAAAGATCATGAGTAGAACATTTTGAGTCCATTCTTCAACCTGAAGGAGAGAATCTAATTCAGAAAGAAATGTAAATGACAACTTTCTCATAACAGAAGCGTACCATGTTTCCATCTTCAAACAGTGTTAATGTCAAGCATGGGTGACTTTTTGGTTGGCTGACTAGACCTGAGGGAACTCTGTTAGCTCTTGGCCACAGCACACCTAGAGGAAGCAGGAGGACAAAGGCCTTTAAAATGACTGTTTGAATTTGTGCAGAATTCTTCATGTGAAGCTGATGTTATTAATCCATCTGCTATAGGTCATTTAACACATAATCCATCCATTAAAGGAAAGTGGTGCCTTTCTAAAACCCAAAATAGGAGAAAATATGTCTTCATAAGACTAATTCCAATTAATGCTGGCTGTTCCTGTCACTTTTGAGTATGACAGGATCTCACGTTAACAAACATGCAAATGCCTCAGGGAAATATTTTCCTCAGCATGCTTGAAAGACAGGCTGGGAAGAGAGAAAGGTGAGAAAAGACCCTGAAAGGACTGATGAAAGGCATGCATTTTGAAAGATGTTCATTCTCTTAGTGCACTTTTGTCTGGAGGAGAAGTGTCTGTAGCAGTGGGGATGTGGCGTATTTTCACTTTTGTCACATGGGCAGAATTGCTGCTGCATGTCTGAGTCTAAAAAGACTCCATGCTTTTGTGGTGTGCTTTCCTCTTTTCATTTTTATGGGGATGCTAGGATTGATTTCTGCCTTTCTGAATTTGTGAAAACAAAGTATTACTAGGTGAAATTTTCCAGAGATATAATAAAATATTCAAGAAGCTACTCTTACTAAAAAAATGCTAAGGAATAATAACTTAGTCTTTATTTATGATTCCTACTGGAGTATGTTTTAAACATTAAATAAGTGGAAAATGTAGTCTAAAAAGAACTATATCCATCTAAGTGTAACTAACTTCAAATTACTAGGGTTTCAGGTTGCTATGTAGAGCAGTGAGTATAAACTGGATATAGGTACCAGGATACACTTAACACAATGGTTAGATTTGGGTTTTTATTTATTTTACCTGATGGGACATGTGAGTTTAAAGAATTAACAAGTTGGGGAGGATGGTATCAATGGCATATTGTTTACTTACATACCCTCAAAATCAAATGAACTTAGTGTATTAAAAATTTGGTCGAGGGCCGGGGATTTAGCTCAGTGGTTCTGCTACCTGCCTTGCAAGCACAAGGTCCCAAGTTCGATCCCTGGTACCAAAAAACCCCCCCAAAACAAAAATTTTTGGTCGATGCACCCTGAATATAAATAATAGTGATCAGCTAACTAGGTTTTATGATTTACTCATTAATTTATTCATTCATCAAATGATATTGTGCTGGTGCCATTTGTCAGAAAGTGTGGAGACCACTGGACACAAAGCAGCAGCCAGTGAAATATGTAGTTTCTGTGCTCAAGGCCATTGAGGAGTCAGGTGAACTGGTATTAAATGCGCAATTGTGACAGCTCCTTTGGTAAGCAGGTGGTATGGTTATAAATACATAAAAGAAGAAACATAGTGGAACACAGAAGGAACAGTCTGTGTGTGGAAGGTGGTGGTGGTGATAGATAATCCTGAAGCCTGCCCTGGGGAAGCAAGCATGAGAGTCTGGATTGAATTCACCAAAGGCTGTGGATGAGCAGTGCCACCTAAGGACTGAAGCTCTGTAATCTTCTGTTAACTGCAAGTTAACTTATAGTCATTATTAGCCTTTCCTCAGGGGGCATTTTCCTTATCTTTGCACATTGTGGGGTGTGTGGTACTCAACAGATAGACATCCTGAGGTTCCTGTTCTCTCTTCTGCCACGTAAAGTACAGTATTGGGATCATTACTGAATCCACTTGTATTAGTGGTAGATCTGGGAAAATGAGTCCTTATACTGCTCATGAGGAATATGAATTCTGGCACCAGTTCATTTACATATTACTCCCTTTATAAATTCATAGGTGACCTTGAGATGATCTTCATCTGGCTGAAATCTGAAGAACTGAAGTGTATTTCTTTGCTGATAATTCTGTTGTTCTACCAGCGCTGCCTAGGAAGAGTTATGTGTCCAAATAAGATGTCTGAAGTGGATTCTGGAGGGAGAGTGTGATGGTCTTGGAGAGGTGAAATGAAGAATTGGCTAATGATGCTGAAGTAGCAGTTAGAAAATGTGTACATTTTTCTTTGCAGAAGCAAACAGCTTGGGAAGAATTAGGAAGAGCTATTCCTGACCAGCAGGACTTGAGCAATCAGCCCATTAGAAAACATTCCTAAAGCAAGAACAGATGTTTAAAGTTGAAAGGACAAGGTCATGAAATATGGGAATCTGGCTATGATCCCAGAATAGATGTTGAAGAATTTCACAGGGGATGCCTGGAATGCTGTAGTTTGGGGGTGAGTTGCTACAGGGGAAGTTTCAAATTGAAACTGGTCCATGGAAGCATGATTGCTTCGTCTTCTTGAGTAATAGGTAAACTTTGGGTACATTAGGCAGCAACAAATGTAATTATGAGAACATCCAGTCCAAGAGATCAAAAAACCAGAGTTTAACTAAAATTATATCTTCACTTCTCTTGTTGTTACATCTTCTCCCTTTCCTACAGTTCCTTGGTAACAGTGTGCCACTTCTCTACAATTTCACACAAGAGACTTCTGTACCTAGTTGACATGGTTTCATTTTTTTACAGATGTGAAGCAGGAGGGAGTGAGGACATGTCAATTTTTCCTTGGTTGGGTGACTTCCCATGCTCTGGGGCTGCCAGATAATAAAATCTGCATCTCTAGGTGGCATTCAGCAGATTTATAAAGGAGCTGAGTGTTAGAGATACAACAAAGAATGATTACTGAGTTTTTGCAGAGAATGTGGGGTCAGATTCCCAGAATCTTGGGAAAATGAGAATGGTTGGTCATCCTAGATGTCCATTGAAATTGGATAGCATTCCAAGCTTTGTAAGGAAAGGAAGGCCTGAACATTTCCTGTGGGTCCCTCCCACAAGGGAGAGGAAGCAAGCATGGGTTCACCTTGAGTCTTGTCCAGTAGGACCCTCTGGAGGGGCGAGGTAGGGTCAGTAGAAAGCATTTCAGAGTATGTATACCCAGGGACTGAAAAAGATATTTACTTGGCCTGGGGGCAGGGTAATTGTAGGTCAGGGGAATCTATAATTACATTTGTTGCTGCCTACTGTACACAAAGTTTATCTATTGCTCAAGAAGATGAATCAATCATGCCTCGCAACAGAGTTTTCAAAGGAAACAGAATTCTGTCCACTGAATGCAGTTTAAAGGGAGCTAGGAGACAAAACAAAGTTATATAATATTTTTTAAACAAACAGCTACAGTAATTAGGCTATTGGGGTTAGGCACAGTGGCACACATCTGTAATGCCAGCACTCTAGGAGGCTGAGACAGGAGGATTCCAAGTTTGAGCCCAGGTTGGGAAACTTAGTGACTTAGCAAGATCCTATGTCAAAACTTAAACAAAGGAAATTATGTTGTTAGTATTCTAATGAGAACATGCACAATAAACAATGCAGCAAACACCAGGCTCATTCTGAGACTATACCTTCTAACCATGTCAGCAAATATTATGTCCTGGATATCAAGCATATTTATGCTTTAGCTTTCTGTTTCTATTTTGGAAGAATTCTATGTGCATTGCTGTATAGGGGATAGGGTTCCCATAGTGGGTGAATCTGATATTCTCAAGGCCATGTTTCACAGTAGTCTGTGAACTTCAACCTAACATGGAAACAAATATGCCAGCCTGTAAATGTCCCCCTTAGGAGAAGGACTGCTAAAAATCCTCCCTCTTTCCCAAATTGGAGGCCAGACCATTTATCACAGCCAGAGGCAATGCATGGAATGACTGTAACAAACAAATGAATGAGTGCCCAATAAATCACAGTAGCTTGATTAATCAATAAAGATATTGATTTTTTTAGTGATATTTCACTTCCCCTTCCCCAACCCCTCTTGCAACTAAGGGATTTACACAGGCTGCTAAAAGATAAATTTATCTTCCATTCTTTGGGCCTTGTATTTGACCCAGTATAATAGGAATTGATCATTACCTAAATGTTGTTTTGGCTGGAATGTTATAATTCGCTGTACTACATCTTTGAGTTGCTTGTACAAGTCCCATCATCTCTAGTTACATTATTCTATAATACAGACTAATGTTTCTTATCAGGGATCCCCCTGGAACTCCTTCCCCAATTATACGTCAATGGGGAGAAATAAAACCAATTAATGGTAACAGTCCTGACGTAGAGGGGGACGAGCCCATGAAGACTGTTACCAGGAACAAAAAGGTCAGATGCAGTAACACAACATGCAGTGCCTCACATTGTCTCCTTCCAGCGGAAGGAAAGGCCCAGCTCCACAGTTGAAAGTGTAGATTCCTTCTTGCGTGCCTGTTGCCAAGAATCACTTGAGGCAGAATGTTTGTGGCCTGCTCCCGGGGAGGGAACATGACACCTTCTAGGCACAGTGCAGGTTCATAATACCCTACTCTGGCCTCCCCCTGGGGACTGAGACAGCCTCTTCATTCTCTAATTGACCCAGGGCATCCTCTGCAGACAGTGCCAATTTATCCAAGGTTTAAAGTACTAAAATCTAAAATATCAACGATTGCATGATTTGTGATTTTTTTGGGGGGGCATGGAAAGTGATGCTGGCTATTTGCTAATGATTATGGACTAATCCCTAGCAATGTTATTTACATTACTTTATTTTAGATTAAAAAAATTATCAATCTATCTTCGGGCATATGTTTAAATTCTGGTATGCCTTTTTATTTTATTTATTTTTTTTGTACCGGGGATTGAACTCGGGACCTTTCGCTTGTAAGGCAGGCTCCGGAACCACTGAGTTAAATCTCCGGCCCTGGTATGCCTTTTTAAAATTAAAAACTAATTTTTTAGATTTCTTCTCATTCCCTTGGCAATCCCTCCCAATAATCAAATTATGTAAATATCATCTGTATATTGAGAGGTCCTGAGTTTGTCAGTTTTATCTGTGCCTCATATTTATGCCATCCAGCTGCTAATATTGCAACTCTATGCAGATGCCTTATGTGCATGTAAGATGTCTGTCTTAACACTTGCAGAATGGATGCATCTGCCCTTACATCTGTTCTCTCCCTGGTGTCCCCATTTCAATGGGTACCCGTACTATTGACTTAATTTGCTAAGCCAAGAGCAATTCAATCCAACCTTTACAGAGCCGACAGAAAGCGTTTTAAAAGGCACCTGTAATCATACATAAAACCCTTCAATATACCTTCCCATGGAACTAAGATAACTTCAATTCTATGTTGTGGTTTTCGAGGCTTCACAAGCTCTCGCTCCTGTCTATCTCTCAGGCCTCTTCTTGTTCTGCTGTAGCACAGCAGTACTTACCTTTTTCTTTTCTTGAACACACCAAGGTCATTCCTGCCTCACACAATTTGCCCCACTCTTCCCTCTCCCAGAGTATGTTTGACTCCACACTTCTGATATCAGGTGTAATACCACTTCTTCAAAGGTGCAATTTCTAACTCCCCTATCCAAAGTAGGTCCTTCTAATACTCTCATAAGATCATTGTCTCCTACAGACCACTGGCCTCAATATGTAATGATTTTATTTATTTGTTAATTTAGTGGCTTTCTCAGTCCCCTTAAAAAGTGTTTCTCGAGGCCACAGATCATATCTCTTTTGTTGATCACCAAATCTTCAATGCCTATGTCAGCTTCTGGCACCTACGGACATCGAGTGTATTATTTACTGAATAAACAAATATTAAAAATGACGGGTAAATTTACTAAATGACTGGCCCCTCTTCAAATATCTAACACCAAATAACTAGCAATACTTAACGCTGGTGACAGTGCAGGGCAAGTGCAAAGCAGAACACCATAAATAGGAGCAACTTTTCTGATAGGCCATCTGGTAATAAAAAAATAGCAAATATGTTTGCTGCATGATCTAGGAACTCCACTTTCAGAAAGTAATCACAAAAAGGGAAGAGATTTATGCCCAAGAGTATATCATAGAGCTATTCATAATAGCACCAAATTGGAAACAACCCAAACATCCATTAAACTGGTTTAGTAAATTATAGTACATAAGTATAATTGAATAATATGTGACCATTACAAATGGTTAGATCTATATTTATTGACATGGATGAATGTCCACGACAGATGGTTGAATTAAGCTCTCAGATTATATATGTACAGATATCCCCTCACACAAAGTTGTTTTTACATTTAACTCTATGTACCTATAAATCTAGAGAGAAAATGGAGGAATGTTTATCCAAAGGTTAATAGTGGTTATGTTTGGGTAATGAAAATGCAGGTGATTTTTGCTCTTTATTAGTTGTTTGTTTTTTACAAGTAGAAGGTAAACTTACTTCTTCTATTAGCAATAAAAATAAAGAAGTAATAAATCTGTTATAACCTTACTCAAATTGTTAATATTTCATTTATGAATATTTAATGTGTAATAACAAATGAGGTTGCTCTGTAGTTTTGTTTTATAGTTGGTTTGTTGATTTTTTTTTGTAGCAGGTTTTTGGCACCAAGGTTATCTAGTTAAATAAAAGAATAACTGTGAAGATTCTTTGGTGTTGTTTTTATGTTCTAGAGCAGTGTAAGTATTATAGGAATGATCTGATTATTACCTATTAAAATATTCAAGAGAGACACGTAGAAATGAGGAAGGCAGTGTGTACTTACTTGACAACATGGTAGATGTCTTCTGTGAATATTGAACTATTCTGAATCATTACTCATTTGTTAGATTAGGGGCTGATATTTTCTCAAAAAATTCTTTATTTTCAAAGATACTGAGAAAAATTTATCTTTTAAATTTTACTTTGTTATTATTTTATAAATTAACCAATTATAGTTGTGTATCTTTCTTTTGTACAATGTGACATTTATACACGGTGTAGTTATCAACTCAGGATGTGTAAGTTATCAATTATTTTGAACATTTATCATTTCTGTAATGAGAATATTCACAATCCTTTCTTTTAGCTGTTTTGAATTATGCAATATGGTGTTATTGCTATAATCGCTTTTATGTGTAACAAACCACCCTGATTTATTGCATCTGGCAGTGACTCTGTACCCAGTCTCCTTCCACCAGTCCCTGCTCTCCCCAGCCTCTGATAACCATATACTCTACTCTCATTCTATGAGTTCAGCTCTTTCATATTTTATGTATGAGTGAAATCATGCAGTATTTGTTCTCTGTGCCTACAATTTTATTTCAAAAATAAAATACAATTCTGATTACTTCTTTTTGTTTTTCTACTTTTTCTCAGTCATTCTTACTAAGGTATTATATTGTTCATTTGTTTCATAATAACAGCTCTTTAGTGAAGTTATTTCACCAAATTTCTATTTTCTAATTACTTTACATGTGTATCTACATTACTGACATTCTAGCGTTCTTAAGTATATTCTATCTTTTCTAAACTTTTGAGGTAAATATTTTATTTTCTTCTGATTTAATAACAAAATAACAGTCTAATCAGAGTGATAGTGAACCTTTACGAGCTTTCAATGATAATAAATAGTGCACTGCAGCACGTGTACCATGGGTTTGCTACCTCTGAACAAATAAATCTGGGTTATGGAAAGTAAAAGTCAGTAAATCTCATTCACCAGCTTTATTTATATAAGATAAATAGAAAAAAACCAATAGCAAAAGTGTCAAATGTATAATTTATTTTTTATTTTTTTATTTTTTTTGGTACCGGGGATCAAACTCGGGACCTTGAGCTTGCGAGGCAGGAGGCAGAACCACTGAGCTAAATCCTGGGCCCCTTGAATGTATAATTTAAAACACGGATTTTATAATTTTAGCTTAATAAAATTTGAATGAATAATCATAGATAAACAAAATTTTAAAATATTGTGTTTTCTTAGATTTAGAAAGATGTTCTCTAACAATAGCTGGTGGTATTGAAAAGGGAACAATGTAACAACAGGAAAGGTTTCTTGGAGAGCTGTGTGTAATGTGCCTTGGAGTTTAGTAACTTGTAATAAATTCAATTGATATATATATATATATATATGTATCATATATATGGGCAAACTAAAGATTGCATCCTATGAAAAACTCCTTAACAAGAAGACAAACTCAAACATTTCTACCAAATTCATAGGAATAATAGATGGAAATTCAAGACAAGTCCCATAGAAGACATAGGTCTACTATGCACCTAATAAAACATGAGCGAATGGGAGAAGTGAAATAGACATAGTCAAAGAAATTTTAAGACAAGCTATTCTGTTGAAGACTCAGGGATAAACAAAATGCTAAAAGCAGACCTACATTTAGATAAATCTTGTTGACGTTTTTGAGCTTTAAGGATAGATGTAAAATCCCTTGGTATTATGCAGACCGATCAGATTGTCCATGAAGACAGATCCACCAAGGCAAACTTTCTGTGTAGCTCTCACTGGCTGAGGGGCCTTTCTCACTCTCTTAAAAATAATTAGCTTTCCCAACAGGCAAATGCATCTCTGTTAGGAACAGTAACATCCCCTGCTTGCTCTGCTTGCTCAATTTTTCCTTGCCAAGTGGAAGCAAGTGATGTTGTAGTCAAATCTTTGTGGATTCCTGGATCTGGCCACTTCCTGAGGATTTAGGTTGTCAATTTATTACTGTCTTTAATAAATCGATACACCACTTCTCCTTCTGCTTTGAGTTGGGGTGGAAAGGGATTTAATTAAGTTGGGGATCCTTTCATATGCTCTCTGCACAGGCTTTTTCATCACCTATAGCACTTATAGTTTGTCAGGTCTTTGCTTCAGTCTGGATTAATCTGAATTATACTTGTGAATTCCTTGAAACTTCTGGCATGTGGATGGCACTCTTGTCTAACCTCCAGTGTTGATTGCTGATGATTGTATTTCTTTAACTATTTAAAGGAGAATGTGCTGAGGGAGTGAATCCCATGACTTCAGAATACTATTTTGGACCACAAATCTTCAAGACAGCCCTGTGCAGGCATCTGTTCTTGTCTGTCAGTGCCCTGGGTGGGGGATGCTGAGGAAGGAAACGAGTGACTTTTGACTTAGGTATATGCCCCTAAGGTAATTTTACCCCAGAGTACTTGCCAGATGACTTGTTTACTGCAGGAAGTATTAATATATAATTTACCTATTTAAGAATTTAAGAGGCTTAGTATGGTAGTAAACCTATAATGCCAGCACTATGGGAGGCTGAGGCAGGAAGATGGCAAGCTCAAGCGCAGCCTGGGGAACTTAGCAATTTGATGAAACCCTGTTTCAAAATAAAATGATGATGATGATGATGATGATGATGATAATGGGCTGGGAGTATAGCTCCATGTGAAAGCTCTGGATTAAATTCCCAGTACTGCAAAACAAAACAAAACAAAAATGAAAATTTCATTTTCTGAATTTTACAAGATCCATTAATTGATGATTAGCTGATGTTTATTTGCGAACCTTTGTAAGTCTTACCTATGTCAGTGTTTTCCACTTATGCCCAAATTTGTCTTTTGTGGTTTCTTTTAGTACTATTTTTTTCTTGTATTACAAGAAAAAGACCAGGTTTCTACAGTAAAGTCAGAAGAAACTCTCATACTTCGGTTTTATTACTACAAAGAGACCAAATTCCTGAACCCTGGGGAAAATTGTTCAATGGGCATATTAAAATAAAGAGCAAGAAAAGACTGTAACAATTTCAGCTACTGAGAAAGCAGCTCATCCTGCAAATAAACAACCTCCATTGCCCAAAACAAGACTAATCTGCACCTTCATTATAAATCTGAAGCTATTCAGAGGAAGACACACTTGTTTCTTTCTTACAGTTCTAGGCTTAAAATCTACCATCATGTCAGGCAAGTATATATTGTGTTTTGAGAGAGACAATATCAGAAACTGTCAACAAGAAAGGGCCACAAAGCATTGCACTTAGTACCCTAACAGCAGACTTCAAGAAGCACAACACTTTAATTGAAGCCAACTGCTTGCATACATGAAGTGCACACAGATCAATTACGGTAGTTTTAAAAAGCAAATTTATGGCTACAGAGAAGGGAAAGTTATCCATTTTTAGCAACATCATTGCCACTGCCTTTGGTGATTTAGTTCACACTCAGGTGCAGCTGCCTTCTATGGTGATACAACCTTTTCTTGCTAATTCTTCTTTTAGCCAAAAACAAGTCAAACCAAAACAAAAACCCTGAACTGAGGCAGTTCAGTAAAGACCATATTCTCTAAAGAAGGATTTGCCAATCAGGTCCCATAGATCTCTTTGTGTCCATGTTCTGGGAAAACTGGGTGAAGCTTTATCAATCAGAGCCAAAGTTTTGTGAGGAATCAATTCATGTCAGCATTCTTTGATTTGATGCTTTCATTTTTACTTTCTATGTGGTCTCTTTCGCTTTTTAGGTTCTAGGGGTAGATTAAATCCAACAGTAAGCTGTAGCTGAAGACCAGTAAGAAACATCTATATAATGATCATCTCTTTGAATAATATATTCTCTTTCAACATTTGTAAATTGATTTACGATAGCATCTTGGAATACTTTGGCATTCAAATCTGTGCATTTGCATTCATGCTTAGAGCAATGTGTCTTGCACCCAGGGAGATTCACTGGGGCCTCAAGGTTACCAGTCTCTGGAGTAGTACCAGAAAAGCTGTGATAGTCTGGATATAGCACTGGAATACTGAGGGTAATGGAATAAAGCATGTAGGGGTCTAACAGCTATGTCTTCTGTACCCTTGTATGTGAAATCTATCAGCAACCTTATAATGCTTTTTCTGTCTTCCTCTTTTGTAAGAAGGCAGTTTTATCTGTACTTGGTGAGACTTCAGGCTCACCAGACACATCTTTTTTCTTCTTCTCCCAAATCTGTGGCTTCATATTTTTCTGGTTTAACCTCTTTATCTTCAAGTTTTGAATCTGCAACTGTGTCATCAATCTAAGGTCTTGAGTCATGGAAAACTGTGTCTAGTCCTCTCCCACCCCCAATCTATGCTGGGCTCTCCACAGCTCAGTGTGGCAGTAGTGGTATTGTTTTTTATCTAGAGTCTGGCCAGAAGGGGCTGTTGTGGTTATGATTCTCTGTAAAAGAATAACTTGGGAAACATGAAAATCAAGATCATTTTGAATGCTATTGATGAAGCATCCTTTGCTTTTTGTTGGTAAAGTTTATTATGCTATACCCATTTTTCTCTGATGGAGTTTTAAATCATAATTCTTCACCCTTCTATCTGCAAATAGTTTTTTTTATTAACTTTTAAAATGGAATTGAGATAAGACAGTCTCTGGGATATCTACTATTGGTAACAAATTGCAGCCATTATAGTTGGCCCTTTGTATCTGCAGGTTTTGTATCCCCAGATTCAATCAAATAAATAAATAAATAAATAAATTCAATACATAAATAAATATTCAATCAAAAATGTCAGTACTTAACATGAATAGACCTTTTTTTATCATTATTACAAAGCAAAACAGAATATCAATTATTTATATCCTGTTATACTATATTGGGTATTATGTGTAATGTAGAAATGATTTAAAGTACAGTAAACAGAAGGATAGGTATTAGCTATATGCAAATTCTATGCCATTTTTTTATGATGGACATAAGCACTTAAAGACTTTGGTATCTGCAAAGGGTCCTGGAACCAATCCCCTGTGGACATATTAGTTTATTTGTATGAATACTTTCCTTATAGTTATTTATGTCTTGGGCTTTACTCAAAGTGTTAGTACTTTAACTCCAATGTACATCAGTAGTTGGTTTCATCAGAAGCATTGTTGTGCTTCTTAAAGTATGCCTTTAGAATACCAAGTATTTCATGTCTCTTTTTATTGAAAATTTTTACTACTGTCTCTCCTTAAACACAATATATATTGGTCTGACATGATGGTAGATTTCATGCCTAGAAGTGTCTGGAAGAAAAGTGTGTCTTCCTCTGAATCACTTCAGATCCATATTGAGGGCACAGATTAGCTTTTCGTTATGTGTGTCCAGATTCTTTCATAACTAGCATTCCAAAGGCGCTAGCAGTAGTGGGTGTTTTTTAGCAGTTGCAATTGTTATTGCCTTTTTATGGTCTTTAATATTTTCACTGGACAATGATCCTAAGGATTTAAGAAATTTGGAGTTCTTTCTAGCATCAAAACTCTGATGCATGTAAGGTTCTTCTAACTTTGGTATATGAGCCTGGTTTTTATTTTGTTATCAAAAATAGTCCACAGTGGATTTTTGGAAATACTGTAGAACTTTTGCAAATGGGAAGGGGAGAAGAGCTGGAGTGGGCAGGTAGAGCTGGGAGGGGAAGGGACAAAGAAGAAATTGGAATGTGTTATGTACCTGTGCAAAATCCCCCACGACAAACATACTCATTACGTACTGCAAACATGTACTGGTAAAATACATTAAAAAACAAGAAAGAAACACACTGTATGCAAATTTTTGGTTAAGTGAAAAACTGACTGATTTAAGAATAATTTATAAATGGTTCACAAATAAACATCAACCAGTGATATTTGCATTTCAGAATATATTTGTTAGTTTTCATAAATTTTTTTTTGTACCGGGGATCGAACTCGGTCCATGCACTTGTGAGGCAGGCACCTGGCTTACGAGGCAGGTGGCGGAACCACTGAGATATATCCCCAGTGGTTTTCATAAACTCTTAAATACATAAATTCATATTGTGTTTGGTGGAACATACATCACCAAAGTCAGTCATCTTCACAGTTCCATAGCTTTTGGGAGAATGAATTGAATTCTCTGTGGAGATCTTAACCTGAAAGGTGGCCTAAAATCAGTTCTAGATATAAGCAAATTTATCTCTGCCTTACAGTCAATGGAATCAAGTTTTGTTTCCCTCCATTCTTCCTCCTCATTTTTAGTTTAAGAATCTCTAGGAAAAAGAGGAGTTTCTCAGTGCTGTGTTGATTTTTATGACTGTATTAGTCTAAAACTAGAAGAGAAGGATTTGATCTTTCCCTTGAAATGAAAAAAATACATTATTTGCATTGAAAACTACAAACCACTAGTTGTAAAACCTGCCCAAAGTCCCCAAACATTAGGGTGATTCTTGCAGAGTTAAAGTCTTTTTAAGATCCTTAAGTACTCTGAATTATTTCTCTAGAATAATTTCCCAGCTCTCACAGAGAGATCTAAATCAAGCCTCACTTGTCTGAATTCAGAATGCTTAGTTTTTTTTTAAGGTATGGTAATCTCGTCCAAACCTTCCGAGACTTTTGATGGAGTCCTAATTCCAACAAGTGTTCTCAGAGCTATTGTTAGCTTCCTCTTGGTCTACGCCTTTGCTGGAGATTCTCCATTTGACTTCTGAGGTTCACTTCTTAGCCTGTCTACCTTCCTATGTACCCTAGAAGGCTGACATTTTGGACTGAATTGTCTGCCCTGCCTTTTCCTCTTGGTTCTAGGTGGGTTTGAGAGATGGGAGGCATTTGTAGAAATTGGAGGATGGGACAAGAGATGCTTATCCCCCAGATTCTCTTCTTGTTCAACCATCTCTGTAGTGGTGGTATTCTCCTGTCACAAACTACATCTCCTCTTCACCAGCCCTTTATGACTGCACCAGGTCTCCCTGGGCTCCATTTAGAGCTCCAGCTCCTGTCCTGTGGTGGACTGAATAATAGTCCCCAGTAATATCCATGTGCCCTAAGCCCATAAATATTGCCTTTTATATAAAAGGTGTGTTTGCAGGTATGGTTAAGGATTTTGAGATAGAGAGTTTGTTCTGGGTTTTCCATGTGGGTCCTAAATGTAATTATAATTATTCTTCCCTTAAAAGAAGGAGATAGTGGGACATTCTATAACACACAGAAGAGATAAAAGCCACACAAAGGAAGCATAGCTAGAGAGGTGAAGGTACAATGCTGGATTTAAAGATGGAGGAAGGGACTTGGAGCCTACAAATACAGGAAGCTCTCTAGATGCTGGAAAAGGCAAGGGTGTCGGGGGCAGGGATTGGCCCCTAATGCTTCCAAAAGGAGAACAGCCCTGCTGACATTTTGATTTTAGCCCTATGAGATTTACACTTGGTTTCTGGCCTCCAATGTTATGAAAGAAAAACTTTCTGTTGTGTTGGGTCACTAGGTTTGTGGAAATCTTTTCCTTTGCAACAATGGGAAACTAATATACACTCCCCTTGCACTTTTAAGCCTAGTGGACATTGTTCCTGCTACTGTCAGTTCCAAGGTGCTTCAGGGCTCCCCTCACCTCATTGTTCTCCCTTAATCTGTCCTCACATTTGGAAGAAGCTCCATTCATTATATTCTGTTGAATCACCTTTTAGAGTATTATGTCCACTTGTGTCCTGCTGAGACCCTGTTTGATACACCTCTTTTCCTCTGCCAGGGCCAGGAAAATTATGGTTAGAAGCTCTCATTTAAATTTCAGTTATATCCATGAGGTCAAGGTAAATGGGTTTTGTTTCATTGTGCCTGTTTTTTATTCTTTTTCAGATGGATTAATTAGCATAGAAACATTGTCAGTAGGTATTTGGGAAAAGTAGTACTGGAAAAAGAAACAAAAGGATATAAAAGGCTGTCTTTTCCACATATGCAAATATAGTATATTATCTGTGCTACATATGGTCTCACAAGCCTTATAGAAATCATATTTATTTTTTCAAAGCAAGTGTTTATTTTGCCAACCATAACATGAAAAAATATTAAGGGAATTCATTCTTTAAATGTTTCAAATGGCATGTGTACTTTTGAACATGGGCCTTCTACAAATGTTTCTTTTTTATTCCTGTCTCACAAGTAAGTAATCACTCTGGTTGTTAGATGCCATTGCACATACACTCACCATGCTGAACAGTTTCTCTTGTGGCATTTTAGTCTCACTAAAGAAATTAAAAGTCAGTTTGTGGTTTTTTAAGTGTAGAACATAAGTGTATTAAATGATACTAAGCTGAGATCCAGAAATAACCTATAAGCTGTACAATTTCTGCCCTTATAGCACAACATAATGCATTATCCTCTGCAGGATTGACTTAACAGCTTTTTATAGATCTGAACCAAGCAATTATGTCCAAATCTCAGTCATTCTGACCTTTCTCTGCATTGTTGCTACTACAAAAACTATTTTGTACATAGTGGTAGGCTCTGAGCTGCATGGTAAGCACACACCATCCCCAAACTCTAAGTTTTAATCATTTGCTTTATCTCTTCTGTTCTGAACAGAAAGGTTTGCTAAGAGAAACTAATAAGCAGTTAACAGAACTTTCACCTAAAGTGGTATTTTACATGTGTTCAGTGAAATACTATTTAATTTTCTTTTCACTTACCAGGCCCTTGATTGATTGATTTTCTGTAGTCCTCCAAATAACAAAGTTTCTGTTCCATACACGAGCAGTTGTCTTCCACCCAGCCATTCTTCTTGAGCATATTTTAACTTCCTTATAGCACTATCACTGGCAAGATCATCTTACTTCTTATATTTATTTGTTTTGGAAATTGTCTGCTCCACAAGACTGTAAGGTCTGTGAAGACTGATACCTGCTCTATCTCTAGATGAAAGTTGGAAAGTGCTTTTATGGTAAAAATTCAAAAAACTATTCAATGAAACTAATGTAATCAGCTTTGGCATGTAAATGGTCAAATTGTTCATGTAACAGGTAACTTTGGTGACAAATATGTTTATAACACTATATATTTCCTCTGCAAAAAAATTCTCGGGAAAAGAAATACCTTAGTATCTTAGGTATCATATATGTATGTCCCAGACAGATTTTGTCATAAAGCAAATGCAGAGTCAAGGCTGTGCATAGTCCATCCAGAAAGTTTCATTATTCAGGAGCCAGGGAAAAATGCTTGTTACTATCAATGTTTTACTTTAAGCAATTTAAAAACATGCTAAAACTCCCACCCCTTGTACTCCCAGAGTGAGATCAAGGATTAAAAAGCTCCAAGAGTTTCCAATCTCAGTGGAAAATTGGCTGTCACATGGAACGAGATATATACTAACTGATTTTGCCGTGCAATTGGGTTCTTAATGAAAGCAGCATAAAACAAAACTGCAGCCCTCTGTATTTCATTTGTGCATCTTGTACCTGGAATAAAATGTAACTGCTGTAAATCTTTAAGTTGGGTTCAATAAAGTAATAATACTGTACTGTGCAAACTGACCATTTAGCTTAACGACTGATTTGTTACACCATTAACTTGTCCCCTACTTTGTCTTAGGGCTTTTTGCTAACTGAGTGGTTGTTAACTACTGTAATGAATAGATTCTTTCAAGGAGAAAAACATCTTAAACTGGGAGGTTAGTGATACTGCTGACTGAAATATTAAAGGTGGCTATGGAATGATGAATAGATTTTAAGGTTATTAACGTTTAACAGCAGAGGCCTTGTAGGACCTAAAAAAATTGTTTGAGACATGAAATCAGCCAAAGTAAAGACGTGTAGAGTCTTGTTAGGAATTTTCAGTTGGCACATAACATGTCAGATTTTTCAGCTGCTACTTAAAAAATCTCTGTAGTCAAATTACATGGTTTGGAAATTAGTACAATCATTAGGCATAGGAGCCATGGCATTAATGTTCTCTTTTTGACCAGACTACTCTCTGATGTAAAAATTGCTCTCACATCCTCTGAAGAAACACATAAAGCTACAGAGATGGTCAATTTGGAATTAGCACAAGCTGACTGGTAGGTGCAGTGTCCTCTGACGTGCCCTAAACACAGGGAAGATAAAGGATGACTTGAACTCAGTACTTAGATCTGGAGAAGGGAAGGACATGTTTGCTTCTGGCAGGTCATCCAGTGTGGATGTCAACACCAGAAACCACACTGCATATTTCTGTGTAGTACAATTTTATCAAGTTCTGGGGAAATAGAACCCAAACCCTTCATTTTCTAGAAGAAACGCTAATATACTATACTTCGAGATTTTGCAATAAACAAGGGCCATTTCCTCTTGCAAAGCAGATTCAGATCAGCATTCTTTCAGGGAACAAACTATCTGGCAGTTTTCTATGTGATTTGCCAAGATTATATTAGTCAATTCTTTCAAAAATACATTAAGTGAAAACAAAATGAATCGATAAAAGTGTTGGAGGGAAATGCCCACAAGTACTTACAATTCTGAGGTGAGGATGTTCTTGAAAAACTTTCTCCCCATGGTAGTAAATGCAAAAATCACAATAGAAATGTTTATGCAATTGTACTACAAAAAAATTAAAAGCAAATTTTGGAATGCAAAAAAACTAAGTAACAAGGCAAACTAGAAACTGGAAAACAGTATTTATCCATAGCAGGATGAAGGTTAATTTCCTAATAGCCAGGTATGGGAGCACATACATATAATCCCAGCAATCTGGAAGACAGAGGTAGGAGGATGATGAGTTTGTGTGAGCCTGAGCAACTGAGCAAGTCCCTGTCTCAAAATGGAAAATAAAAAGGGCTGGGAATGTAATTCAGTGTGAAGGCCTTGGGTTTAATTCCCAGTATTGCACACATGCACAAAATATATATATACATATATATAGCATACAAATATAAATATATATATATATATACATTTCTATATGGAACAAGGAAGGACATTAATAATAATGCTTAATCAGAAAAGCAGAGATACTATAGACTGTACAATATGATAAATATATTTGTTTTATTAAAACTTAAATGATTTAGGATGACATTCTGGAAGGCTAAAAATTAAAGTATTTATAATAATCATCTCTGGTTGGTAATATTTTCAATGCTTTTCAAAAGTTCCATGTTATCTAAACCAAGCACAAATTACTTATGTAAAGCTGAAAAGAACTACATGAAAGCAAATTAAATATACTGGGACTATGTCATGGATGTCAGACTGCTGCTTTTTGTTCCTTCCATTTTTGTTTTGCTTCTGACGGACTACCATGGAAAATCTTTTCAAGCAGATGCCTTTGGAAGCCACATTAAATCTCTCAGATCCATGAGGGATTATGTTGATTCTTAAAATTTCTGTGGATAGGTTGTAAAATAATGTAATTGAATGTGTAGAACTTTGTCACCCTGGAATTTACAGGTAGGGGACAACAATGCAAGCCTGCTGTAACCATGTATCATGGAGGACAACAACCTTGAAGTGAGACTGTCATGCACCACCCTTGCTCATGCTGGGTAGGCCAAAGCCTCTGGCCACAAACTCCCTGTTCTTGCTAGGGCTATGTTGTCTGAGCTCCATGCCATAAATATAGTCTGGGAAGTGACTACTGGCAACAGTTATATAAAAATGTGTTGTTATGCTTTGACTGCTTTTTCTACATGTCTTATTTGTGGTCTACCACCGATATTCTAAATGGGCACTGAATGGACCAGTTCTTGCCCTTATGTGGTTTTCCTTGGGTTGTGATCCTCAATGTCTGTTCCTAGGCTATTGTATAAAATTCTTTGGAGTGCTGGTTTGGTATTCATGAAATTCCTAAGGTGTTCTTTGTCATGAAAGTATCTTATTTCTCCATCAATTTTGAAAGATAGTTTTTCAGGGTACATCAATCTGGGTTGGAGGTTGTTTTCTTTTAGGGCTTGGAATATGTCACTCCAAGCTCTTCTTGCCTTGATGGTTTGTGTTGAGAAGTCTGCTGTGATTCTGATGGGCTTTCCTTTGTATGTGATTTGGTTCTTTTCTCTGACTGCTTGGAGAACTTTGTTCTTCTGTTGTGTTTCTGGAATCTTAACAATTATATGCCTATGTGTAGATTTTTTTTGATCAAGGCTATTTGGAGTCCTATATGCCTCACTTATCTGTATGTCAAGCTCTTTTCCCATGCTTGGGAAGTTTTCTGCCATTATTTCTGTGAAGAGATTTTTTATTTCATCTGCACTCTCTCCTCTTTCTTCATTGACTTCAATCAGTCTTATGTTATTCTTCTTTGTATCATCTAGCAGCTGCTGGATTGATTTCTCATGTTCCCTTATAATTTTGAAGCAATTTTTCTTTTCCTGGTCACTAATTGCAATCTTATCTTCTATATCTGAAATTCTGTCCTCACATTGGCTCATTCTGCTGTGTAGACTTTCAATGGAGTTTTTCATGTCCTGGAAATCTATTTGCATCTGTTTTATGGATTCCATTTGTTTCTTATGTTGGGATTCCATCATGTTCCTGAGCTCCTCTCTAGATTTATTAATCATGTCTTGCACTAGGGGCACAATTTCTCCTGTTATCTGAGAAATTATTTGTGATTTCATTTTTTCCAGATCCCCTTTTGTTGCCAGTTGAGTGGGTCCAGGTGGTTGAGTATCAGAGTGTTTCATCTCATTTCCCTTTGGGGTTGCTTTAGGTGATCTGAAAGTCTGGTTTTGAGACTTATTTACTTGTTTTCTCATTTCGACTGGGGTGGGGGGCTGTTAGTGCCTGCACAGATTACCTCCTCTGAGCTGGGAGAGGTGGGACAGGGGCCGGGAGCAGCGGTAGGGATGGTGACCCAAAAGCCCTTTCCTGTGGGCTGGGAGCAGTGGGAGGGATGGTGGCTGGGAAGCCCCTTCCTCTGGACCAGGAGCAGTGGGATGGCGGCTCAGAAGTCTCTACCTCTGGACCGGTGGTGGTGGGAGGGATGGTGGCCAGGAAGCCCTTTCCTCTGTTCCAGGAGCAGTGGGACAGAAGGTGGCCCAAAAGCCCTTTCCTCTGGGCTGGGAGCAGCGGGAGGGATGGTGACCAGGAAGCTCTTTCCTCTGGACCAGGAGCAGTGGGAGGACGGCTCAGAAGCCCCTGCCTCTGGGCTGGGAGCAGCGGGACTCAGTACCTTGGTCTGGTGGTCTGGTGTCCTCTGCGTCTTTGTAGTGTGGAACCAGGTGGCTGCCTGTCTGCAGGGGGTGATTCGGCGTCTTCCATGCATCTCAGGACCTTGGTAGGGCGTGCACAGACCCGCCTGTCTGCAGTGGGCTGATTTGGTTTGTTCTGTGCGACTCCTATTTCTTCTTGATTTGGGGTACTATCTTCTGCTGATGTCAGTGGAAGAATTTTGTTAAACCAGTTCCTGTGTCCTGCTGTGACCTACCTCTACATCGCCTGCCCAAATGTCAACCTATTATATATCTGTTGCCTTCTTCTCTTTGCCCATGCTCTGCTTTGTTCACTCTTAGGCCATCCATTGACAAAAACCACCTGCTCACTTGAATCTCTGCCTAGTGGCTGCTGGTTCAGTTAGTGTGCCACTGGCCAAGGGTTATTTTATCCTGCTGGAGTATCACTGGATACTCCACCAGCACGCTTCCTGTCAGGACTGTGGGTTTTTCCAAAATGTTTATATTGCCAGAAACAAAGCTCCCATTCTAGGTGTGTGGTCTATTCATATAAGAATCCTCTTAACTCCTCTACTGGCCATGACATCCAGCTAGTAAATGAATTTCTCATTGTCATCCTATGAGGACAGATGTGGGCTCCGTCATGAACCTGATTGTCATTATCCCAGGAGCATTTTCACATCTGTCTCTGTGGGAGACTGGGAATTTATTCATGTGGGGTAAGAGATTCAAATGGCCATTTCAACTCATATTAAAAAAGTCCAAATTAATGCTTTTCATTTTAAAATAATGAAATCATTTATAACCTTAAATTGAATAAACAAACCTAGAATGCTTAAATATTTTTAAAATCAGCTGTTGAAAGATAAAAATACCTACAGAAAGCAGAATGAACTAAATAGAAAACTCAATTTTTCAACTATGGTGGAAAATTGCATTATTTGAAATTCTCTTGGCTGTCTCCTATAAAACTGAAAACATGCAAAAATAACTTCTTATTTGCATATAAAACACCTACATAAAATTGGTCTGCTGCTTATCTCATACTGTAAACACAAGGAAAAGAAAAATACACATTTGTATGTATAGATTATATTGAAAAATCTTATTAAACCCAAATCATTCATTCCCATTCTGGAAAAATGTCTCAACTAATAGAAAACTACAGCCATTTTGTTTGACAAAACATTGCAAAAGTTCACATGGTATGTAGCATTTCTCTATTTGTATACAATCTGTTGGTTACATTGGAAAGCATTTTATTAAGATATAAATTTTTAATCTTTTGGAAAATGTGGTTACACTACTGAGAAAATTCCACCATTTGGGGATTTGATAATGTGAATTTGGGGCAAAGATTTCAAATCAGGATCTCATTAATGCTGCTCAATTTTTTGTCTTTTAATTGGCATACTTAAACCATTAATTTTTTTTTCTGGTACTGGGGATCAAACTCTGGTCCTTGCCTTTGCAGGCAGGCAGCAGAACCACTGAGCTAAATCCCCGGCCCTAAACCATTAATATTTTAATGAACTATTTTTTGGTCTTTTTAATTTTATTAGTACATGTTTGCAGTACATGAAGTTTACATTCATCTTGGGGAGTAGGTACATGTATATATACACATCTTAATTCTCTTATTCTCTTTCCCCTCCCACTTACCTCCCTCCCTTCAACTCTAAATTCCCTTTCCCAAATTTTACTGTTATTGTTATTTTTACTTCTGCTTTATGACATATAATGTTTACATTCCTTGTACATAATGCATCTTAAATGTTTTTAAAGAGCAAATAAAAGTTATTTCTTATTTACCAGAGTATATATTGAAGTTCTTTTGTTTTTAAAGTTATCTTATTATTTTACTATAGTATCAATACAGAATCTCACACAACTTGAAAGCTGAATTTCACACTGCAAACAAGGAACATCCATGCAGAATAAGAAAAAATATTGAACATTACTCTCATGCTAGAAACAGTTATCTTACCCCTTCCATAAAGAACCTCCTACTTGCCCAGTGGCAAACATTTTTATAATTTTGAATTGTATAAATCAGTTTTGCCTGCTCTGTGATGTTTGTATGACTACTAAGTTTATATATAAAAACAATATACAGATTTTTTTTTTGTTTGTGCTTGTTCTTTTTCATGCTGGAATTGAATTTAAAAAAATCAATCTGTATATATGATAATTAACTTTATAAAGTCTTAGAAACATATGAATCTGATGCTGGAAAAATAAGAGGGGTGGAGAGAGGGGGAAAAAGGAAGGGAATTAAAATATGTTATATACATTTACTAATCCCCTACAGTGAATGTAATCATAAGGTACTGCAAACATGTGGTAATAAAAGTAAACCTCAATAATATATCTGTGAGATTCATTCAGGTTAAAAACATTTTATTTGGTTCTATAGTATTCTATTGTTTGAATTTGAATTTTATGTTCTATTGCTGATGGTGTTTGAGTTGTTTCTAAATTCTTGCTATTGTCCTTGGATTGGAATGTATGTCTGTGGATTAGTTTTCGATATCGTACCCAGAGAAGGTAGGTAGATCCAAAATCATTACATTAGTAAGGGTGTTACTACTGGGACCTTTTCTCAGGTTACCACAGGTGAATTCTTTAACAGTTGGACAGCAATCCTGTACCAACTTTGGTCCTCTGTCAGGCAGGAAGTGAATGGTCCAATTACATAACCTTCATTTTATGATGAGGTTTTACTATATATTTTTTCTGATGAGCCTCAGCACCAGTTGTCAGTTTTAATCTTCTGCAAAGCTGACTCCCAGCCAGAGTTAAAAGAATAAAAAGTTCATGGGGGAAATGCTTGTGAAAGATGCAGGGGAGAGGGAACAGGAATAGGTGGAGGGAGGCTGTGGTGCAGACCTATGCCTGTGAGCGTGGCGGAAGAAGGAAGAGTGGAGAGAGTCTCAGATCTCTGCAGCTCTGAGCCAGGCTCAGTTAGAGTAGGAAGGAGTTACAGAGTAGAATGCTCATTGGGAAAGTTGCACATTGGCGTGTGTGTGTCTTCCAGGTAGGCATCTCCATAGGTCCCAAAGTGTGGCATTTGGTGGCTGTTAGCTAACTGCAGTCCTAGCAGGTTGGTTGTTAATCTTTAGTGAAGGGAATTAGGAGGGCATATCTCTATGGCTTTCTTTTCTGCCACTTTGCTGCCTCCAGATGTTCTTGTATTTTATTCAGCTTTTCTAGTTGGTTCTGGTGGGAAGATTAACCTAATAGTATAATCTGCCATAATCACAAGCATAATTTTTTTTTGTGGAAGCGGGGATCAAACTCAGGACCCTGCTCTTGCCAGGCAGGCTTGGGCCATCAAGCTAAACCTCTGGCTCACAAGCATAATTTTAAATCTTATTTATTTTAATGACTTTTAAAATATACTTGGTATCAAAGGTTGGCAGTCATGAGCAATTTGTATTTGGAAGTTATTTTCAGCATGACGTTAATTTAGCAAAAGAAGTGGTAAAGACAGTCTTTTGACTATTACGTTGGCTTTCTTTTCATCTCTCTTGCTGGGACAGAACTTCTTTGGTGCTTACTAAACAATAAGTCCTAGCAGAGCAGCAGAAATGAAACTCTTCAAGGAGAAAATATTGCTAGTTCATTAAGTCTTCAGTCCTCAAATGTATTTTCTATTACTCTTTCTTAGTTCCATCATTCCTAATCTAGATTGAGTTCCTCACTATTGATGTTACTAATGGTTTTGTAATGACTTAGTGGGGAGAATAGGACCTGTAAGTAATCTCCACCCACACGTGAGTGAGTTCATTCAAAGTCATGAGTTATTTCTTAAATTTTAATTTGTTTATATATTGAATACATAATATGTACTTAATTCTTGAGTGATTAAAGAATATTGTTCTTGGACATAAGTGAAGCAGAGTTTACTAAGGTGCAACTGGAAGTAACAGAAGGAACTTGCAGTGCCTTCTAGACCAAGCAAGTCCAACCTGTGGCTGTAGGGCTGCATGTCGCCCTGGGAAGGTGGTAATGCAGCCTACACCACTGTGAACTTTTAACACTATTATGTGTTTTTTTATTCATTAAATGTATTGGTAGATTTTAGGTATACAATATGATGACATGCTTCATTGGGAATTTGTACCTTTGCATGATATAGCCTGGTCTTATTTTTTTCCCCATTACCCTGCCCTCCATTCAATCCCTCCACCTCTCCCTATTTACAAAGACTTTGTTTCCACTTTTTCCTTTTCTCATATTTGTTCCTTTCCCTTCTTTCCTTTCCCCTCCCACTTCCCCTTCCCCTTTGGAACTTTTCTTCCTATTTCACATTATCTATTATACCTTTTTTTTTTTTTTGCTTAAATTATTTTATTGGTACATTTCTGGTATACAACACATTTACATTTATCATTGGGTGCTTGTACCTGTACATGATGTATCTCTGTTCTTATTTTTTCTCCATTACCTGTGCACCCTTACCCACCCTCCACCCTTCACTGTTTACATAGATTTCGTTTCCATTTTTTTTCTTTTCTCATAATTTTTCATTTCCCTTCTTTCCTTTCCCCTTCCCCTCCCACTTCCCCTACCCTTTGGGCCTTTTCTTCCCATTTCAAATTATCAATTATTCATTTTAATCCTTTTTACACTTTCAGTTTCTCACACTAGAGAGACTATTTGGTATTTACACATGTGTGTCCTCTTTATTTCACTTAAGAGGATGGCCTCAATATGCATCCATTTACTTATAAATGTCTCTAGTTTGTCATTCTTTATGGCTGAGTAGTACCCCATTTTATAAAAAAACCACATGTTCTTTATCCAGTTTCCAGTCTAATTTCTTCTTTATTTTTTTCTGTGACCAATTGTTTGTTCAGGAGGGTGTTATTCAATTTCCATGCGTTTGTGGGAGTTTTGTGGTTTCTTCTGTTATTGATCTCAAATTTTATTGCACTATGGTCTGATAATATACAGGGGGTAACTTCAATTCTTTTACATTTACTTAGACATGTTCTATGAGCTAGCATGTGGTCTACTTTGGAGAATGACCTGTGTGCAGCCGAAAAGCATGTGTATTCTGATTTTGTGGGGTGAAACACTCTGTAGAAATCTATTAAGTCCATTTGTTCAATAGCTTGACTCAATTCTAAAATTTTGTTGTTAATTTTTTGTCTAGATGATCTGTCTATTTGTGATAGTGGGGTATTGAAGTTCCCCAATACAATTGTATTAGTGCTTATTTGATTTTTTCATGTCCATTAATATTTGTTTTGTATAGTTGGGGGCATTCATATTTGGTG
>NW_004624751.1:25343092-25355872 GCF_000247695.1 Heterocephalus glaber
TGTGTGTGTGTGTGTGTGTGTGTGTGTGTGTGTGTGTGTGTGTCCAGTGGATTGCTGCCAGGCACAGGCTGATTTGGCATGTTTTGCGAGACTCTCAACTTTGGTATGGTGTCCACAGACCTGCCTGTCTGCAGCGGGCTGATTCTGTGTGTTCCACATGACTTGTGGCCTTGGTATGGCATCCGCAGACCTGCCTGTCTGGAGCTGCTCAGTGGAGTTTTTAATCTCCTGGATATCTGTTTGAATCTGTTTCGTGGATTCCATTTCTTTCTTATGCCAGGTGATCATGGTTTCCATTTCTTTCTTATGCTGGGCATTTATGGCTTCCAGCATATTTCTGAGCTCATCAATTTTTTTTATCTGTTTCTGTTCTAGATCCTCTAATCATGTCTCTCACTCTGCTCACCATCTCTGTATTTATCTGGGAGATTATTTCTCTTTTGAATTTTTCTAGAGCCTCATGCATCTGTTTTCTTACTTCCTGTGCTATCAGTTCAGCGTGTCAAGGTGGTTCATTATTAGACTTTTCCACCTCATTTCCCTCAGAATTTGCCTTTTGCGGGGTGGAAGTCTGAGTTTGTGCCTTGCTTAAATGTCTTCTCATTTTTGTTTTTGGTACTGTCCTTTCTTTAATTCCTGGGTTGATAGCCCAAAGTTACTTATTGTTAGTATCTTTGTTGCTTGTAGTTAGAAACCTTATGGAATGATTGCTTCTCGGAGGTATCTTCCAGATATAACTGGTCTTTAGGTTTTGAGTTTCTAGTGGCTCTGAGGCTATCTCATTTTCATTATACCAGGAAGGACAACTGATTAGATCAATCACAACACCTTAGCCCAAGTGATACAATCAGCAACACCATAGCATCAAGTACATCTTATGAAATGACAATTTGTGTAGTTATTAATCTATCACCTTTAACTGTGTAAATTAAATCAAAATCAAGGACCAACCCAACATATGTGTATAGTGAATAAACTCTTCAATATAGCAACTTTACCCTTCAGGATGGGGAGTTCGAAGGAGTTGGAGAGGGAGGCATTGGTAAGTAGAAGGATAGGGAAAGTTTAGCAGTGAGGCCAGAGGGCACAGGCAAGAGAAGGAAAGAGAAGAAAATAAAGATGAAGAAGAAATATGAATTAGGGGCAGAACAGGAACACAAAGGGAGATGAAGAACAATGTGGGACATCAAGGGAGTGAGGCAGAGAGAGAGAGAGAGAGAGAGAGAGAGAGAGAGAGAGAGAGAGAGAGAGAGAGAAAAGGGAAAAGAAAGAAGAAATAGAAAAATAAAAATTTGAAAAGTGTAGGAAAAAAACCTTAAAAAGAAGAGCAAAAAATCCCTACTAATAATAATTTTGAAAATAACACATAAAAGATAAAAATGAAGAGCCTCCTTCAGGGTATGTCTCTGCTGTCATAATAGACTGCATGGGTTGCAGTGTGCAAATATAAGTCAACGAGTCTTAGCAAACCAGTCACAGACCTGTGAAATTCAGACAGATTTCTGGCTGCTTGTCCCAGGTTGAGCTCCCTGTCCTCCTGAGGGGGCTCTACTGTAGGTTTCAGCTGCCCTTCCCCTGAAGATAGTCCAGGTTCTGATGGGAGGTGATGATCCCTCTAACTTACCAAGTATGGTGGTCTGGTGTGCCTTTACCACAGAGATTCTCTTCACTTTTCCAGTGGGCTTAAATTTTCATCAAGTAGCCTGAGAGAGGGCCTGTATCTGTTGTTCACTTCTGCAGCTCAGGACAATGGCCTTTATGTCCCCCTGTGTCTCAGTAGTGTGGAATCAGGTAGTGGCACAGCCAATCCAGAGGCCTGGGGGTGGGGGGTGTTACAGGTGTCCGCACGCCTAGCTGCTTGCTGGTGGGCTTGCTGAGGGGTCCTCATCTTCTTGCTGGTCACAGGTGGGTGAGGCGAGCTGGATGGATCAGGGCTCCAGATGGCCAGGGGACTCTCAGCCCACTCTGCCGGTGGGCACGCCAAAGGGTCCTCACCATCTCACTGGTCTCCTATTATACCTTTTGATCCCCATTTACACTTTCAGTTTCTCATACCAGAGAAACTATTCAGTATTTACACATGTGTGTTCTATTTATTTCACTTAAGTGTATGGCCTCAATGTGCATCCATTTAGCTATAAATGTTTCTAGTTTCTCATTCTTTATGGCTGAGTATTACTCCATTTTATAAAAAAAGCAAATTTTCTTTATCCAGTCTCTAGTTGATGGGCAATTGGGCTATTTCCAAGTTTTTGCTGTTGTAAACTATGCCACCATGAACATTAGTGCACATATATCTCTGTGCTATGATTATTTTAATTCTTTTGAGAAGATAACCCAACAGGGGAATAGCTGGGTCAAATGGCACCTCTACTCCTGGTTTTTTGAGGTATCTCCAAACTGATTTCTACAGTGGTTGCACCAGTCTACACACTCAGAAACAGTGAAGGGTTCTTTTTCTCCACAGCCCTGCCCATATTTGTTATTTGTTGATTTCATGATAGCAGCTATTCTTTCTGGGGTGAGGTGGAATCTCAGTATTGTTTTCATTTGTATCTCTCCAATGACTGGTGATGTGGAATATTTTTTCATATGTTTATTTGCTGTTTCTATTTCTTTGTCTGAGAAATGTCAGTTCATTTCAGATGCCCATTTTTGGATTGGGTCTTCAAATTCTTAGGTCTGATTTTTAAAAATTCTTTATAGATTCTAGATAGTAGGCCTTTGTCTGAGGAACAGCTGGTAAAAGATCTAAATATTAAAACAGAAACGCTAAATCGGCTGGAAGGGAGGTTAGGTGGAACTCTTGAAAACATTGGTGTAGGAAAAGATTTTATGAACAAATCCTCAGTGGCATGTGAACTAGCACATAGAATCAACTGGGATCTCATCTTATTAAAAAGCTTTTGCACAGGAAGAGAAACCATCAACAGAGTGAAGAGACAACCTACAATGTGGGAAAAAATTTTACCAGCTGTTCCTTAGTGGATGTGTTTTAATGACTCCACAGTGTTCCAGTAAGGACTGGGTAGGTGATGATGGGATGTGGTGTAGGTGGGGGCACAGCGTAGTGCTAACTCCGCTTCTTGTGCTCCCAAACAAGGTCAGAGCAGAACCTGCACATATCAGATGATAGGTTCACATGTGGGACCTAGTGAGTAAAACTAAATTATGTATCTACTGTTTGTGTGTGTGTGTGTGTGTGTGTGTGTGTGGTGAAAATAGTTTATTATTAAGCAGACATGTAAGTTTTCTTATTTAATTACTAAACACGGGCTTGTATTATTTCATAAAATAATTTAATATGTACAAATAGAAAAAAGGAAATTTGTCATTTATGAGGTATGATTAACTAATATGGTGAATGTTTAAATTAAAAAAATTATTACAATAAAGGATACCTTGGGCTGGGAATGTAGCTAAGCAGTGCTGTGTCTGCCTGGCAAGCACAAGGTCCTGAGTTCTATTCTCAGGACTGAGAAAAAAGAAAGGATTCATCACTATTAACCTCCCTCAAATACTCCCGCTTGCTTCAGATACATTCATCCTATGGTTCTTGCTACTTTCTAAAACAATTCTGGAAGTCTTTTATCATGAATGTCTTTAGTTCTGATTGATTCAAAACCTTTACCTTTCATGATTATTTTGACTTCGGGGAAGAGCCAGAAGTCATATGGTACCATATCCAGTGGATAAGGTGGTTGAGGACCCCTCATGTTTTTATGAGCCTCCTTTCTGTTGGATGAGACTCAGCTGCAGCATTCACTGTATATTTTATCACACTTCATAAAGACATTCACAAAAGAGGGCTTAAAGAACTGCTTCAGAAAGTGGCATGAATGATGGGATAATTGTGTTCAAAGTGAGAGGGATAAATGACAATGTTTTTTACTGTACTGATCTTTTAAAAATTTCAAACATTCTTTATATTTTTGGATCACCTCTTGTATAAACATTGACTATATTATTCAATTTATATGTGGCCCAGTATAACTTCTTTTTGCTCAATATGCTTGAGCAAGCCCAAAGATTGGATACCCTTGCTCTAGGCCAGTGGTGGTGAGCCTATGGCATGTGTGCTGCAGTGGGCTCTTTGTATCACTGAATGTTCTAAAAGATTTGGCATCACTGCTCTAGACTATAGTTCTTTTCCTTTAGTGAATCGCTAGGGAGGGAAATTTTATTATGGTCATTATTTGCTACCTGAAAAAATGCAGAAAGCCTAACTTTAAAGTGAGAAGAAATAGTGAGGTAAGTTTTAAAGATGAGAAGCATAATTCTAAAAAGAGTAGAGTCAGTGGAGGTATTGAGTGAGGAGGCTGATGGTGCCCTGGGTGATGAGACAGTAGTTAGTGGGGAGTGTTACTGGAGCTAAGCAATGTAGTGAGATTGGAATGCCATGGATGGTTCGCCAGATCTGGCCACCTGACTATTTGTGTATATAAAGTTTTGTTGGAACACAACCATGCCTATTTGCATACACATTTTCTTTGGCTGAATTCCACAGCAGCAGACTTAAGAAGTTATAATATCAGGTTCTTTACAGAAGATATTTATAACCCCTGAAATACAGGCTTAGAATGGGCATGAGGAAGACTAACATCCTTAACTTCTGGTTTTGTCTGGAAGCATGAAGACTTTTTTTGGTACTTCTGTTAACGTAGTTCCAACATTTTGTCTGCACTGGTTCTTACCTCATACCCTTCTCCTAGATGTTTTCTTTTCCACAGTCTTCAATCTTTCCTCTACTGCTTTTTGGCTTCTTCATCTCTTCCTTCCACGGTATTCCTTTTCCTCTTCATCTTCTCATTGTTTTCCCCTTTCCAGCCATCTTTTTCTTCTCTTTCTACAGTAAGAGTCTTAATTACCTAAACTTTCTGCTAAGTTTTTAATAACCTGCTAGCAGAGTTGAAATTATAGAACCAGTATACTTAGCTTTTAATGTCTTCTTTCAAGGTTAGGATTTCCAGTCCCATATATTCCTTAGGCAGTATACAACACTGCCCTCCCTTGGAGCACAGAATCTCACAGTGGATTTCACACTAAATCCACTCACTTCACTTGCTCTGGCAGCATCTTGCTACACAGGTTTATGTGAGTGTCACCACCTGCAGTTTAAATAATGGACAATTTCACTGGCTCAGCATAGCCTTTGGCTTTTATGTCATATTTCTTCCCTGCCTCCTATGAAGAAATGCCTATTTTTTTCCTCCTCCAGGTTATTACAAATCTAGTCACTATTACAGAAGCACAATTTCCTAGTCCCTTCAGTTTTACTTGTATTGATTTTTGGCTATATTTTAGTTACATTGCTTTTAAAGTAACATGTCTGCATTTTCGTTTATGGAGGTGACTTGATGAAAGACCGTTGTGCCTTTTTCTACTCAATAAGCAATTCTTTCCTCATTTGAGCCCCTATTTTTAATTAAGTAGTACAGCATTTTACATTTAAGTAGCAAATGCTTCCTGTAATAGGTTTTTATTATTATACACTTTCCACTATGATTATTAGCATTTATCACGATCAACCAAAATAAGAGGTTTGTGGATTATCAATGAAGTTAACCCTAAATTTAGTCATATACAACTTTGTATTCTCACAATTCTTGGATTCACATTTATTTTAGTGGTTGTCTGTTTTTTGCTTTGCCAACTAGAAAGAAATCACACAGTATCACCAACCATATTTCTTTAAATAAATTTTGGAAAGGTTAAGTTATTAATAAAGAAAAATATATAGTATAAGCAATTAAGAATTTTAATTCAATTTAAAGTAATAGCAATTATCTTTAGTAGCATGCTTCTGTTAAAATTGCAAGGCAGGACACATTAAAATGTTAAAGAAGATTTCACCTATTAAAGCAACAATGGTATGCAAGATGTCTTCTAAATTGTTCTGTTGTAAACTGATTTTGGAAATGTTCATGCAAAATCTTAAATGATAATGGCTCTGATAAGTAAGGAGGTCATGCATTTGTTCTGGCTATTGGAAGACTGAATTTCATAGATCCTGATTTGGAGGAAGCTGGTCCAAACTGGCCATTCCGGATTTCTTATTTCCTTCTTCTATGAATTTCTGGACCTGCTTTGACTAATTCCACAAAAGCAATTTTGGGAGAAGCAGACAGGAGTATTTCAGCTTCCAGTATAAACCAATCTTGACTCTAAAAACCCCTGTACCCCCTTGAATTAAGCCAGACAACAGAATATACTTAGTATTTATAAGATTTGTAATTTAATATTTTTGATTTAATTCACATCCTTTTATATCATTTTTTGTTACAGTAAATTCATGGAAATGGAACTTGGCAAGGTCAAAAAGTGTACACACCTTTTCTTCCTATTTCAAATTATCAATTATTCCTTTTAATCATTTTAGGGGAAGGGGAAAGCAAAGAAGGGAAAGGAAAAATTATGAGAAAAGAAAAAATGGAAACAAAGTCTATGTAAATAGGTAAGGGTAGAGGGGGTGAAGGGGGCACAGGTAATGTGGAAAAAATAAGAACCAAGATACATCATGTACAGGTACAAGCACCCAATGATAAATGTAAACGTATTGTATACCTAAAATGTACCAATAAAGAATTTAAGCAAAAAGAAAGTGTACACACTGTTGGAACTTTTGATACTTTTTACAAAAGTGCACATTAGGAAACATGTAACAATTTATAATCCTTGGGTATTTGATGAGATCCTATTTCCTGCTTCCCACTGTTCTTTCAGCCTCTAACACTTACTACGTTTTAAGAAGTATTTCTTAATACTTAATAGATAAAAATGGTAATTTACTTTATGATTTTTTCATTGATACTAGAAATGTAGAAAATTTTTCATATTTTTATACCAAGCAAATATTCCTTATCTGTCTTCAATTTAACTTTTCTATAATTTTCACATCACTAGGCTGTGTTACCTGATCATAATCTGTGTTTAGATGGAAGAATTTTTCCAACAGGTAACTATAATGCTAAGTAAAATAAATCAGACACAGAAATTTAAATACCACATAGTTTCTCTTATATGAGAAAATATACCCAAAAGGAAAAAAAAAAAGAGAATTAGTCACGCTAACGAAGGACTTTCCATTAGAATTATTTACAAGTAAAATAAATTATTTTTTTTGACACAGTCTACTTCTTGCTAGAAGCATTTATTTTTGGAGATTCTTCTAGTTCCCAGTGATATAGAATAGATTATCTCATCTGTCCCTTTTACCATTACATTTCATTAAATTTCACAAAGGACTTTATAGTATGGCTCTTCATTTGTTCTTTTGAGAAAATAAATTTATTTTTGTTGACAATGGGTGGATACAGTTCAAAAACACCTATCTTTTGCAGGAAGTAAAAGCCAGTAACTGACTTGAGCACAATGTCCACAATTAAACTCAGTATAGGGAGCCCTCTTCTTAAATGGAAACTCAGAAAATGAGTCAGTATGTGCATAACTTTGCTTTCGTTTACACAACCATTTGGAGTAATACAGTAGGGAGACACCAATAGCAATACTCATTTTGATACCAAATGTAACATTAGCTCTTTTCTACTTTCAACATAAACAGTGCATTTATAGTCCACTTAACACTAAAAGGTAATTTTCTCCTAATGAACAGAAGAGTTGTTAAAAAAAAGTGTCATGATATAGGAGGAGCAGTGACTATTTTTAATGGAATTATGCATGCTTGATTCTTATTACCATAATTAGCTTTTCTCATGTTATGGGTTTTGTGAGTTTGTATTCTAGTAGAGTACTATATCAATAGCAACCTCATCAGGGTCTGAAAAAAAAAAGTTCAAGCCAAGTGAACCTTCCCATATGGACGTAAAATCAACTGCCATAAATTAATACAAGTTTTTTCCCCCACTGTTGTGGAACCTGAATTTATCAAGAATACAGCTTTTCTTAGAGATACAATTATATCATTTTTGGAGGAAGCAAAATTTACTAAAGAAGGTAAAATATGAAAGAAAGTTCTGTTGTGTTACCTTTTCTTAACTGTTCCCTTGTTGTCTTTTTATCTGTTATTTCATTTGAAATCTTTGCTCAATAGCACAGATTCTTTCGTAAGTTGAGGCAATAAAAACAGAAAGGGAGGCTCATGAAATTCACAAACAGAATACACGGAAAACATAGTGTGTAAGATTTGCCTACCCTTTCATTATCTATCAAGAATGATTGTGAGCTGAATTAGAGTTCTCTAGAGTAACAGAATCAATAGAATATACCTATATTTATGAGGGGGATTTCTTAGATTTCTTATATAATGAGAGGTTGGATGGTCCCACAGTGGCTGTCTATAGGTTGGAGGGTTGTGGAAACCAGTAGCCTCTCCAATAAGCTCAGAAGAGGGACCAATAATGCAATCCCAGCCTAAGGCTAACATTCTGGAAACCCCCTAGAGAATTGCTGGTGTAGGTTCCTTTCAAAGGCTGGAGAATCTGCAGTCTGATGTCCACAGGTGTTGGCAGCACCAAAAACACACCCACTCAAAAAGAAGCAAGTGTGTTACACTTTGGCAAGTGTCTAAGCATTTTTTATTCCAGTCAAGCTGATAACTAAGAATAACCAGCACATGAGATATCTTCTAATTACAGTTTAAGAAAAGCTCAGTTGAGGTATTTTCACCATTTGGTTGGCTCTTGGATCATCATCTCATATCAACGCTATGGTCAAACATCATCTAAGACTCTATTCTGTATAAAATATATCAGCATCATTGCATTTTTGAGTTTAAAATTTGATGTTACTTTAATGGAAGTGATAAATATTAGGTCCTTACAGTATACCAGGGTTGTGGATTAGGTCTTTCACGAGGGCTGCCTCATTGTTCAGCAATCCAGTGAGATATAGGTCATTTTCAGAATCCATTTTATACATGAAGAAACTAAGGCTCACAGAAGTTAAATGTCTTGATATAGTAGTTTATCTAATAAGAAATATAGCTAGGATAGGGGCTGATTTCTGGCTCCAGAGACTACACGCTTCATCAGTATGATTTGTCACCGCCCACCCGCCTATCCCAGAGAACAAAATTTAAAAAAAAACCGACATAGAGGGAACATAGAAAATTTAAAGCATGGGGCCAGGGATTTAGCTCAGTGGCACCTCCCATTCCTTCTTAAGTTCCCAGAAGTGAATTCAAAGGTTATTTTATTGAGATGTTACTGGAAAGTCTTTGTGTTTTCTTTACTTTATTCTTTAAAAAATATTTGTCTTAGCCTTTAATTGTTAAAAACTTTATTGTGCAACATTTGATGCATATTTAGCAAAGTCATTTACCATGTATGTGGTTATAAAGTAAGATATCAAAGACACTTGTGAATCCATCCCTGCTATAAGAAGTAAGATGTCTCTTAACTTGCTGAATCTTTCTGCCTGTTCCTTCCAGGCCTTTCTTCCACTTGGTCATTACTTTGAGTTTTTAAAAAATAATGTCATTACAAATCTAAGTGTCCCTAAACTGCTTAGCAGTGTTTGACTTTTAGCTTTTTAGAAGTGGTTTCACACCGTATTCAGTCTTCTGTGTTTTATATTGACTTAATGATATGCTTCTAAGATCCTTTCATGTTATTTTTTTTAGAGTTATATTCATTTTGATCATATCATATTCTACTACACACATTTTTCAAAATTGATTAATTCTTTTAAAAAAGATGGGTATGGCTTTTAATATTTTGGGTATGGATTTAAATATTTTGTCTTAAATATTTTAAGTGTATTGTACAATTTACTTTGTTTTATATTCTTCCTAAACTTGGTGGTAAGAGACTTTAATTTTTTTCTAAATCTAAGGAGTGTTAAATAATATCTTACTGTGCTGTTTGGTTCATTTATCTAATTGTCACTGAGCTTCTTCCTCAGTTTATTGGCATCAGTGTTTCCTCTTCCATAAAAGCTCTTTATAGTTAGGTTATATATAGTTATAAATATTAATATGGAAAATTTATAATATATTTTGGATAGTAATCTTTTATTGGTCATGTCTGCCTTCTCTTAGTATTTGATTTTTCATTTATAGTTCTTTCCAGTGTATTATTATTAATTTCCATATAGTTAGATTTATCAATCTTTTCTTATATAAGTATTATTTGTAATTTTGATAAAATTCAATCTATCAGTTTTTCCTATTGTGGACTGTGCTTTTGGTATCAAGTCTGAGACATTTTCACCTAGCCTTACACCTTAAAAATTTTGTAGTTTTACTTTTTACAATTAAGTCTGTGATTGATCTTAAGTTAATTTCTTATAATATATGACTATTAGGTTGAAGTTTATATTTTGCCTATAGATGTCCATTGGTCCAGCACCAAATGTAGAAAAAAAATCCCTCCTTCCGTCTTGAATTACTTTTGTACCTTTGTTAAAAATCAGTTGAGTGTATTAGGGTGAGTTTATTTCTGCATTCTTTATTTCTTCCATTGATCTGTTTGACTATCTCTCCACTAATACCATACTCTTGATTACTGTAGCTATATAATAAACATTAATATGGGTTAGAGTGATTCCTTCCACTTTGTTCTTCATTAAGATTGCTTTAGCTATTCAGTGGACTGTGTCCTTCCATATAAATTTGAGAATAAGCTTGTCTATGTCTACAAAAATCCCAGTAAGATTTTGATAGGCATTATATTGCATCTACATCTTTACTATTTTGTCTTCCAATCCATGAACACGTGACTCTCTATTTAGGATATTGACTTATTTTATCATTATTTTGCCATTTTAGCATAAATACTATGCTTCAAATATACCTAAGTATTTTATTTTCACTGGAGCAATTATAAATGGGATTGTGATTTATTTTTCGTTTTGGCATGTCCGTTGCTAATACATAGAAATATGATAGATTTTTGAGAGTGGATTTAGTACCCGTTGATCTTGGCAAATTCATTTGTTAGTGTAAGATTATTTTTGGATTTCTTGGGGTATTCAATGTAGATAATAATCATGTAATTTGTAAATATAGATAATTTTGTTTATTTCTTTCCAATTTGTGGTTTTGTGTTTATTTTGTTTTTGATGGTGGACATTGAACCCTGGTGTTCACCCTTGCTAGCTGAGAGCTTAGCTTCCAAGATACAACACCAGCCTTTAAAATTTTTTTTTTATTTTGCTTTGAGAGAAGGTCTAACTAGGTTCATCAGGCTGGACTTGAATTTACAATCATTCTCCTTAAGCCTTCTAAGTAGCTGGGATTGATTACAGGAATATACCACTGCGCCTGGCTTTGTATGTTTTTTATTTATTCTTATGCCTTATCAGAGTGGCTAGAGTTTCCAGTATTATGGTAACTAAGAGTGGTGAAAGGGAGGATCAGATGGATCTAATTCCTAATGTTAAAAGAAAATCGTTCAGTCTTTTACCATTAAATGTCATGGTAGCTGTATTTTTTTGTAGATGCTCTTCACAAAGTTGAAGTTAACATCCCTTTATTTCTAGCTTGCCCAAAGTTTCTAACATGAATGGCATCAGATTTTGTCAATTTTTTCATGTGAGATGATATGATCATATAATTTGGTACTTAAAAAAAATCTTGAGATGTTTTTCTATTTTGAGATTGTAAAGATATTCTTTTTATTATAAATGTTTTTACATTTTGCCTTCACATTTATATACTTATTTCTTTGGGAACTGATTTTGTCTATGGTGTGGGAAGTTGTACAACTTAATTTTTTACAAAGATTTTGATGGTTCTAGCCATTTTGTTGAATAGCTTATCATCATCATCATCATCATCATCATCAGCACCATCATTTCTCATTTCTCATATGTGCATAGGTAATCTGTCTCTGTTCTGTTGCAGCAACTGACCTCTCTACTCCTGAGTTTATTACACCTGGATTTAATTATCTTCGTTCTATAATAAGTCTTGAGATCACATAGAGCAAATATCTACTTGCTTTATTCATCACAAGTTTCTTGCCTATTCTTAGATAATAATTTTTCCATATAAGTTTTAGAGTCAGGTATTGAGTTTCCTGAAAAGTAAGAATTTGAATTGAATCTGTAAGCCAATTTTTGGAAAATTAATGCCTTTTTGATATTGAGTTTTGACACCTTCAATGAAAGCATTATTTGCATTTATTTAGGTATTCTTGAATATCTCTTATAAAGTTAGAAGGTTACTCTGTAAAGATCTTGTGCTTGTTTTGTTTGATTCCTTCAAATAGCTTTTGTAAACAGCATTTTATTGCATAATATATTGTTTATTTGTTGCTGATATATAGAAGAGTAATTTTTGTGTATTCACCTCATATTTAAATACATTGTTGAATGGTTTTACAAGTTCCAATACTGTAACTTTGTCAGAGTATTTTGGATCTCCTATATGGAAATCACATCTTATATGAATAGTTTTGTTGCTTCATTTCTAAATGTTTGCCTTCTTTTGATCCTTTAAGCTACCTAGAACCTCTTTTTTTTTTGCTTAAATTCTTTTATTGATACATTTTAGGTGTACAATATGCTTACATTTATCACTGGGTACTTGTACCTGTACATGATGTATCTTGGTTCTTATTTTTCCCCATTACCTGTCCTTCCTTCACCCCCTCCACCCTTCCCTATTTACAAACATTTTATTTCCATTTTTTCCTTTTCTCATAATTTTTCTTTTCCCTTCTTACCTTTCCCCTTCCCCTCCAACTACCCCTACCTCTTTGGACCTTTTCTTCCTATTTCAAATTATCAATTATTCATTTTAATCACTTTAATCCTTATTTACACTTTCAGATTCTCACACCAGAGAAACTATTCGGTATTTACACATGTGTGTCCTAT
>NW_004624751.1:25356967-25395121 GCF_000247695.1 Heterocephalus glaber
TAATCTTTGGCAGGTTGAAATCCAGTTTTTCCAACACCATTTATTAAATAGGTTATCTTTCTTCCAATGAGGGTGGTTGGCTCCTTTGTCAAAGATGAGTTGGCTGAATATGTCTGGAGTCCTAGAACCTCTTATACAATTCTAAGCAGATGTGATACTAATAGATATTATTTTCTTGTTACTGATTTTAATAGGATGCTTTTAATGTTTCATCATGAAAATTTATGTTTAGTATAAATTTTTGGTAGATATATTAGGCAAGTTGAAGAAGTCCTTATTTGACTTTTATCCAAGTTGTTTTTTAAAACCATAAATTGGTATTAAGTTTCTCAAATAGTTTTTACATGTTGTGAAATAATAATCAAATGTTTCTTCTTTGACATGGTAGGTCATATTTATGGATTTGCTAATGTGAACCAACTTTTATTGTTTGGAATTAATCTGACTTGCTCATGATACATTATGTTCTCAATGCAGTGCTCTAAATAGTTACTACCAATCAAATGGAATTACCATGGAAGCTGGAAATTAATGGTCAACTCTAATTTAAGAGAGTTTCTTTTATTGTTTCCTGTACCAAGATCACTTCAATGTTAATGCATAGATTTTTCAACTTTAAAAATACTTATATAGCTGAAATATCAATTGCTTATATTTAAATACAGGTAACGAAGATATTTACAAAATAGGCTGGTTTTTCTGAGTCTCCCTGAATTCATTCTGTGTAGGGGAAAGTCTATTCCATCTATTTAACATTCAGGCCTGCTCTAGAAAAATGGGCATGCTTTAAAGTTGAAGGGAGGCTTCAGTTTGTGACTAAGTGGACAGGCATAGGAGATATCCAATAGGGTAAACTAAAAGTTGGTTATTTTAGTACTAGAAATCAAATGGTGCACTCTCTTTCTCAGAAGATCTTACTTAGATCTCTTCATCAGGTATGGTACAGGAAACAGTATATCTCATAATCCCTGCATTTGATTTATTCGGAGCAAAAAACCCTGCTTGGATCATGTGGTTCCTTGTCTCTTGTTCCTAAAAAGCAGAGAAGGGAAGGAAAGAAGAGGAATTCTACAGAGTAATATCTTTTAATTTAAAGGCTAACCACCAACCTCCAATCGAGTGGTTTCCTAACTAATTAGGTCAGAGACAGTGGGTGGAGTGAAAGGGCTGAGACTCAATCAATCAATATTTAGAAAAAATTCCCCAGGTGATTCCAACATCCAAGAAAGGTAATGAACCAGTGTTTTCAGCTATCAGAGTCAAAGACTATTCATGTAAGTATAGCAAACATTTTGTTAATAGATGCATTCACCTATTTTGGCGGATTTTTGAGTAAGATGGAAAAATAACTGTTTTAATGTTTTATTCTCTAAAACTTTACCATTTGGGAATTTTTAACTTTTTCTCTTTCCAGGAATGAGAAAATCATAAGGGGGAAGGGAACAGAGACAGACACAGTAGTAATACAACGACAAACACGTAAAAGCACACATACATACTGTCAAATAAATATTGAAAGTAAAGGATGAGAATTTTGAGGTCCATAATTTTCTGGTATATTTTGGTGATGATTGAGCCACAAAAACTTTTTTTTTTAACCTCTGGAACACACAGCAAGATTTTCTTCAGGTTTTGTGCCTAGTGCTTTGAGAGTTGGCTAGTTCCAGGCAGGTGAGCAGGTTTCACTAATGGTAACACTCTCTTCTCACTCAGATGGAAGTACCATGTCTGACCTGCCATTCATGAAGTGGCTGACCTTGTGGAGCAGTTCCCATCATCACGCACCTTGCACCATCCCAGAAGCACAGGCATCTCCTATAGGAAGTGAAGGAAGAGAAACAGCCTGTACCAGCAGCTGGGCTTTTCAGGTGACAAGAGCAGTGTTTTATTATAGTTTCTGAACACGTAAGAAAGTAAATCTCGGTTGTAGATAACCCTGCAAGTCTAAAGCCATAGGAGGTTTAGAAAAATATGGGTTTTAGCAGCAGGTGAAACAATGATGACAGCACTATAAGTCTAATGTTGAATTATTTCTAAGTTTCTTAAACATGACATTGGCCATGGGTCAATCATATGTTGCAATCTTGAAAGAGATGGAAAAGATATTTTGTCCCTGGGTTCATTTCTATTACCCTGTTTGTACTGTAGAATCACAGAGTTGGTACACTGAGTAGAAAATGATATAGACTTTTGTTGTAGTTAACTATATTTAATTCAAGTTCAAAATTGTAGAAAAATAAGATGTGTAGGAAATGGCCAGCAAAAATTCTCCGGAGCAGACATAATGGTCTTGTGGAGTCTGTTTCTGCTGGAATTAGACAATATATACCAAAGCAATGTTTGAAAAAGTTACACACAAAGGGCTTCATTTTTTTCTGTTACTCATCATCACATATTCAGGTAATGTTCACTGGTTTCTGTTCTGGGCAGGCTTTGGGCTGGGAAGTGAAGAAAGTACAAAGGGAAATTGGCAATAGTCCCTGATATTAATAGTAAGAAAGAGTCCCTCTGAGGCTGTAGTTATAGTGCAGCTAGGATATGGAGAGTGACAAAAACATCCAAATGCTTCATTTATATGACAACACAAACCCATATGTTTGAAATAATCAGCATGACAATCAGAATCTTTTTTTTTCCATCTGGATGCTTGTTGCATTGTCAACACTGCCCAGTTTGAAAGATAAAGTCTTCATTTGGTTTTGCAGCATAGTAAGTCTTTTCAAGTTCATTTTTTCCCCTTCTTCTGTAACACATATTGTTTCAGGTCCAATAACACACTTCTGATGACATCACCGGTGATTCATCCTTAAGTTTTATATCACTCAACACAGTAGGCTACAGTGGCACAAATCCTCATTGCATTTCAAATCCTAATGTGAAAACAAGTGTCAAATACTTCAAGAAGGAGGAAAAAAACCCAGGAGAATTAGGTGATAATATTATTCAGTGATACCCATTGAGAGCATTTATCTAATCAAAACAAAAGATGTAACACCTGGTAAGTATCTCTCACTCTCCCCAGCTGGTGCAGATGGAGGGAGCAGCTTGGGGTCTGAAATGCCTTCTCTTGCTGAGGAGCTCCTGAGTGTGGTTTGAGCCAGGAGGTGAGGGAAGGAGAAAACCAGACTCGTCCAGCTCAGCGAGCTCTCACAGCTTCCTGGCAAGTCACTTTGATGAGTGTGCCTTTGAAGTACATCCTTTCATATTGGGTATTCTTCTTCACCAGTCTCTTTATTAGCCCCTGTCATTTGTCAGAAGGAGAAGAGTCCTCTGATAATTGCTTCTTCCATGGAGTCAGAGAGAAGTGATCCATGCAAGGAAGAAAACAGACACAGAGAGATGGAGAGAACAAAAATACTAGAATTGGGCAGTGAATGTTACAGCCATTGTCATTTGAATCCACCTTGCCTATATTTTAGTTGAAATATACACCACTAAAATAAATAGGATTTGGCCTTATAAGAATTTTTTTAAATTTAAGAAAAAAGTTATTTTACTTTTTTTTTCTATATTCTTGGGCCTGTTTGATGTTGACTTGAATGTTGTTTTCTTTTTTTTTTTTGTCTTTTAAAATTCTACTTAAAAAGAAATCTAGAGTCTGCTTGAGTATTTTTATTTCACTAATTTTAGAAACTCTTTTAGACTAGGTATGTATACCATTGCCAATACCCTCATTTGTAAAACAGAGCTAATAAAGTTATTATGAAGGGGAAATGAGCTAGAGTTTAGAAAGGGCTTCAAATTATGCCTTGGAAAATAAATGCTATGTATTTGTTAAATAGAATAATACAAATGATTTAGAAATAAAATATAAAAATAGAATAAATGAAAAGTAAAAAACACACTATTGTAAATTAACTTGTCAATTATCATTTAATCCTGAAATATATTTAATTATTTCAAGAATTAGATTGACTACTCTAGGGAAATCATTGTTATTTCTGGGTCCTCTTGCCATATTTGGATAATGCTGAAATTGTTTATTGGTATCATCTCTTATAGATAACTGAGAAGACCCTAGTTTTTATTATTTCCAATTTCCAGGTTTTTGGCTTTTGTGGTGCTAAGGACGACACTTGTGCTTAGCTACTTACATTCTAGGAAGAAGATTATTGCCTTGTCTACTGGTTTGGCTGAGATATGGCCCAGAGTAGCCAGATGGTGACTACCCTTTGTCCCATTGAGAGTTTCTCTGGCTTAAAGTGTGATGAGCAAGATCATTTGGTTCTTTCTTTCAGGAGGAAGTTTGAAGTTGTTTCAGATTCCATATAATTTTCCATGTTTCTATTGAGTTTCCTACCACATATTTCAGAAGCAATGCCAGAATAAAGCACTTGCCTCCACTCACTGATGTTCTACATTAATCATCATCCTTTCAGCAGACTTCAAATGACCCAGTGACAGATGTCTTGCTGCTATTTTTGCAACAGGCTCAGAATATTAAGGCTAGAAATCTTTCCAGAGGTGGGAAGATCACTGGTATTCAGAGGTTACATCACTGCTATTCATAGGTTATTGCCTCACACTTCAGTTTATGGCTACTGTTCAGGTTCTCGGAATTGGTGCTAACCATTTGCTGTTGTAGATGGACACTGGCTAAAGGCTTGGCTTAGGGTTTGCAAAATAATTGCGGTGTTCTAGTTACCAAGCAGATCAACTTTTAAAGTTTCCAGACAAGTTATCTGTAGTAAATTAGGGGCTCAATACACAGAAAACTGTAATAGGTCTGTGCATTCAAACCCTTGAGACTATGTCTAGTCCATCTAAAAAGAAGCTGTGGCCATTTATATTCTCTAGGCTGCTAACTTGGAAGCAAAGACAGTAGTTTTTCTTGACTTTGTAATATTGAATATTTTGGACATCAGTTAAATGTAATTTTAAGACTTAGGTTTTCTTCTATGTACACATTTAAGGATATGTAAATATATGAGCTAAGTTATATTATACCTTTATAGTCTGCCTAATGTTTCAATAGCCTGACTAGTTATTTTGTGGAGTGTCATTCCTTTTTTGGGTTCTTAGATATCTCACTATAGTCAGCATCTGGTTATATACCTCTAAGATCATGGAGATGCTCCTGTGTTTTACACATCTATTGAAAGTACAATTTCATTCACATTGATTACTTACTTGTTTGAAGTGGTGTTTATCAGGTCTCCTCTTTCTAAAGTTACTTTTCCTCAACTTTAGTATCAATAAATATTTTGTGAAAAAATATTTTGAAGCTACATAAATATCCCATTTGTTTTAAACTTCCCTTTGCTTTCATTTATTTATATCTCTATGTATTTGTAACTATTACTTTCTTATTGCCAAGACAAAATAACAGACACCCAAAGTTAGAGGAGGAATGGTTTATTTTGGTTTACAGTTTGTAGAGGTTTCAGTTCATAATTGATGGCTCCAAGACAGGGCAGCATGGCAGAGGGCCATGGCAGAGGAGAAATAGTCCATAGCAAGGTGGACATGAACCAACAAAGCAGCAGCAGCAATGAGCCTCCTTTTCCCATTTATCCCATCTAGGGTACAAGCCTATTGGTTGGTGCTACTCACACCCAGCATGGGCCTTCCCATTCTCCATACTGAGAACTATGAGAACTATGCTAAACCAATCAGTGGACCAATTTGGTTATTACACTCTCTTAATCCATATTCACATACCCTAGATCCAGCCACCTCCAAAAAGCCCCACCTATGAGTGCATGACGTATGGAGGTGGGGATCTAGCTATAACCCGTAATAGTAGTCATGGTTTCCTATTTTATTTAATGGTTTATAATACCTCTCTATTATTGTTTCCCAATTTTTCCACTTATTCTCAATGGAGAATATTTCCCAATTTTTCCTATTTTTTCCACTGGCTTCTGTGTCATTTTGACATGTCTTCATCATTTGTTGAGCACTACCTTGTCTACTGGACAAGATGTTCTAGACTCATCTTTACTTTGCCTGCCCCAGCCCAGTTATCAACTGTTTCTCTACAAATTTCTGGTTAATTTTAATGGAAAATAGTATTTAGAAGCCAAGATCTGGGGACTAAGTGTTCTTATTGCTTTTGGGGCATCACTCTTTCTAGTCTTCTCAGTGGAAAGACATCCATACATCCACACACACATTTGTTTTTTACGCTGTTGCTATATCTCAATCTACTTAAATAGCTATTGAAAACCATGCATTCACATTGATATCAGCAATTTTAATTCAGCTCTGCAAGTTTGGTTCTAGTTGTAGTTCTTGTATTTTGTATTTGTATCACTTCTTTCATATGATCAACCCTTGACACTTGCAGTTTTTCATCCACAGATTCTACCAACCTAGAATTGACAATAAATGAAAAACATTGTACTGAATATGTACAGACCTTTTCTAATCATTATTCCCTAATATATACAATAGAACAACTATTTACCTAGCATTTGCATTATTTTAGCTATTGTAAGTATTATGGAGATGATTTAAAATATATAGGAAGTCATACATAGGCTATATGCAAAGTGTGACTTTTTATGTGAGGGGCTTGAGTAGAAGTGGATTTTGATATCAGTGGATGGGGTAGGGTGATTGTGATGGCGATGTATGTGCATGTATGTGTATGTGTATGCATGTGTGTGTGAGTGTGCATGTGTGTGTCCTGGAAACAATCTATAAATAATGAGAGACCACTGTACTTAAATTCTAAAAGATCACCAATGATCTACAATTATGATAAACACATGGATAGTCAATACACTTGGGAGCTGTCTCTTAAATGCATCAGATTATCACCAATCAAATGTCTGTAGCTCTGCTTTCTTATATAAAAATGTTCCTAGAGAATTTAAAAGTCAGAGACCCTGTAATAGAATTATCTTTAGGCTGACTGAAGTTTTGATGGAATCCAGTTAGAGTCTAGGCAAAACTTACACTGCTGACCACATGGTCTTTTAATTTTTCGTTGTCTTTATTTAAAAAGAGACTACAAAATTTTTCTATGAGGTGCAAATGAATGGAATTATTCACTTTAATAAATACAAAGTTCTACTCCTTGCCTAGTATGGGCAATGATTTCATCAGTTTTTGAAGATAAACTTGTAAGGAAAACATAGGTTGTCTAGGGTCATTCCTAGCCTTGAAATCTCAGTATTTTCCATTCAGATAAGCATCACTTTTGCTTTTTATTTCCGTGTTCTCTTTTACATATTTTATGATAACTGGAAAATCAAACATAGAAATTCTTATTTAATTTTCTTCAGAAAAAAATGTTAAAACATATTTCCAGTTATAGAATGGATGCACATGACATGCATTGAAAATGTTGTAAAAACTGTCACTTTAGCTGCACAACACAATTTTTCACCTGCTTAGGGAATAGTACATCTCTGGGTTGTTGAACACCTTCTTGACTGCAAAAGTGAAGTCTGCCAGATCAAAAATGCTGCTTTAAGCGTGCCATTTCTTAGATTTTATTTTACTTTTGGAAGAAAAGCATTTAACCACATACTAGAGTATAATGGAATGATATTAAAGAATCAAGCTGCTTTAAGAAGACATAAGTTGTAGAAACACCTGTATAGGTCAATCAAGATAATTTATGTAACACTCTTTAATGTCTAGACTTACTGAATTTGGACAATCTAAGCCAAATTGAAATTCTTAGTCTTTTTGACCACAGGCCCTTATAATCCTAAGAATAGCTCTATAGTTGAAAAAAAGTTAAAACATTGTAGTTTATACTACTCAAATCAAAATCTGTTGTAAAAAATGTATTTTCTAAAGACATAATTTAACTTTGTATAAATGTCTAGTTTATTACATTAAAAGAATTTTTGAAATTGACAAAATACATTTTATATGCACGTATGAAAAAATTCTAAAATTATAGAACCAAAAAATACCTCAAGAACTAAAACCACCTTTCAAATAAAACTATACTTGACATTTATCAGGTACTCATTCTATATGCTTACTTTGCATGCATTATCTCACTAAATCATCATCTGTACTTTAAGATGTAGAAAATTTTACCATTCCATTCTTTTAGAAGGGGAAACTGAGTTGTGCAGAGGCCAAAGAACTTACTCGAGGCCACACACCTGATAAATGAGAGAGTAGGGATTGGGACACAACAATCTGATTCTATGGCCTATGCTCTTGCACTCTGCAAATGATAAATGAGGGACCAAAAGAAAACGGGACGCTGATTTGATCACTACACAATGTGTTAATGTTTTGAAACATCACATTGAAGTCTATCAATACGTACAATTATTACCTATCAATTACAAATAGAATACAACTAAAACTGCAACAACAATCCAGATTCTTCAAAGTTTGGCTGCATCTCTTATGCTAAATTAATTAAATTTTTTCAGAGTAAGCTCATAAAAATAAAAAGTGGCATTTTTTCCAAGTACACTATTTTCTGGACTTCTAGAAACAAATTCAAGAGAATGTAGCTGAGAACAGGGTTTAGCTACTCTTCACAATAGAGGTAAATTCAGAGAGAGTGCAGCCTCCGTGACCCCATTTCTACCTGGCTCCAGAATGGTACCTGCTCTTCAAACTGGCCCGTTTCATCAGGTGTAGACATACAGGTAAGGGCACAGATTCTGGAGCCAGGCACACCTGAGTCCTAAACCCGGCCAGCACTTATCACTAGGAGATTTTGGACAAATGACAACCCCTCTGAGCTCCATTTTTGTCATTTGTGAAAAAGTATACATAATAAAAACTGACTTTCAGTGTTGATTTAGTATGAATTAATTTTGGCACATAATGCGGTCAGTCTTTCTTATATTCCCGCCAACACCTATTCTCCTTGCTCTGTTCTGGCCTCTGGCTGTCCAAAGCCTTTATATTGTTAACACTCTATAATGAGGTCTTACTTGCTGAAAAATCCATCCTCTTTTTCTCATTTCAAAATTCCTGCTTTGTCTGTGAAGGTTGATCTCAGTTTGAATTTAGGAATGAAGTGATCAAATGAGGCTCCTGGGAGCTCTGGCATATGATGTATGTATGCAAAATGTATCTACAAATGTACAATGATCTGTGTATATAGAAATAAAGATGTATGTTGATCAGTGTAGAATGAAACCAAAAGAATCAAATGTTTAATGAAGGGAGAACCACGTTCAAAAGAAGATAGACAGAGATTGCTATCTCAGGATAAGAGGGGTTAAAAGTAAGAGTCCTTAAGAAGATTTCACTTAGTTCAAGTCATGAAATTTACTTATGATGGGATAGATTATAGGAGCATGAGTGTTGTTTCTAGAATCTCGCTGTTAGTCACATGATGTTCTCCTCTCCTGACAACTCTCAAGTACCACTTACAGACACACAGATTTCCAGTGGCTTCTATATTGAACTTCAACATCACTAACAGGAAGAGGCTAGGGCTAAAGAGAGGATCTGTCAGCTTCTTCTCACATATCATCTCTCAGGAAAAAGAGTTAGTAAGCTGAAGTGGAAACATTTCCCCACTTTTTTTTTTCTGGCTGTCTATGGTTTTGTAAGAAATATTTTAAAGCAAGTGTGTCCTACCCACAGCCTACAGATAATGCAGCCCTACAAAAGTGTAAATTTGCAACATTGTTATGTCATGATCAGCGTTCAACTGTGTAGGTGACGATGGAGTAGAGGAAGGCGCAGTGCAAAGCTAACTCTGCTTCCTCTGCCCACCACGTACAGTCAAAGTGAAACCTGCATATATCAGATGTTACATGCATTCTGGCAACTTGGTGATTACAAAAACTACATTTCGAACTACCTATGGGTATGTGCTTATGAAAACAAGCATTTATTATTAAGCAGACCTGTATTTCTTATTTAATTACTAAGCTCAGGCTTGTGTTATTTTGTAAAATACTTTAATAAGTTAAAATAGTTTATTAGAAGCTGTGGTAAAAAAGTACAGAAATGTTTCAAATAGATTCTTTTACTCATGATTTGTTATAATTACATATACAACATAATTAACATGAGAAAAGTAAACGATTCTTGTTTGTTAACTTTTGGATGTACAGGGTTTCAATCAGACATTCAACTAAAAGTTCTTTTGATTGTATCTCCTTGCTACATTTTTATAAAAACTATCTTCCCAGAAAGAATATCCCTCGCTTCATAATCAAGGCTTATTCATGTCATTGCCTTTTGGCAGTACACTCAGTTGTGAACAACTATTTTCAAGGACGGAGCACATGAAGAGTAAAATTGGATCAAAAGTTTCTGTGGAGCACCTTGAGAACTCACTCCTAGCAAACCAGACACCGATGCATTAGTTTCACAAAAACTGGTTTTAACTTTATGCTTCCCTCCTTTTTAAATGTTATAATAATATTTAAAAAGGAAGTTTTTTATTTACACTCATTAACTATATTATATATTTTATGTCTGATGCAAGACGATTCCTCTTCACTCGTTATGGCCCAGTTAAGCCAAAAGGCTGGACACTCATAATTTAAAGAAAAATTTCTTAGTTGCCAGGCCAGAAAGGAATGCTTTTAGGAATTCCGTGATCTTTAGCCCAGCTCTGCCTTTCTTATAAATTCAACATGAGCCCTGCAACAATGTAGATTTCCTTGAAGTTTCAGAGTTGATTGGGAATGGGTGGCCTCTCCACAGACCAGGGCTGTCAAGGCTGTGATTTCCACCACCAAAGGAATGCAGTTGATTAGGTCCTGGAGGAGCAGAGAATAAGGAAACTTGGGAAGCTAAACCCATTGCTGGGAAAGAAGTGTCCTCATGAGTGAGGCTGTAGTAGAATATGTATGGAAAGAAATGCAAATAACCCCACAAAAGTAGTGTGAGATCATGCCCTTAAAAAAACCCTCTTAAGTCTGCATTGTTGTTTTCTGTTAACAGATGGTGAGACTGACTACCAGGCTATAGCTTCAACAGGAAAAATAACTCAACATTCAGAAGGGAAAATGAAGAAGAGTTGGTACCAGACATCACTGAATATACTATTGTAGGCCAATGTGATGTTGACAGTTTTGAGAAAATACAGGTATCAATATGTATATTGAGTATTTTCTTTAGGGGAAATACTGTTGGTGGAGTGATGTTTGGATTTTTCTATAAAAGTCTTTTGATTTTAAAACCTCAGTGAGAAGGAGTCACCTTACATATGACTTTAGATTTTGCTTCTCTCCTTCCTACTTTGGTCTTTGCCTTTGGTGGCCTGGAATTTTATTGTTGAGGATGAGGCATGTTAGTTGGTAGAATTATCTAATACCCACATCAATATTCCCTGATTAGTATTCCTAGGCTTCCTTGCTATGTTCTGTGAGTCGTTATTAAATTCTGTTTATGTCACCATCACCTACACTCTATGATTATATTTGTGACCTTGGTCATATTACTCACCCTCTCAGTGTCAGTAGCCTCCTTTGATAAAGAAGAATGGCAGTTATTTTTAAGCTCTTTAGAGAAAAATTTATATCCTTAGTTATTTGTGAAATATTTATCAGAGCCCTAGGCATTGTCTTATGGAGACAGTACTTAAATTAAAAAATGTATAGTATTAGAAATGCTACTTTTTGTTATTGTCTATTTGTCAGAAACAAGGCAATTAACTAAAGTGTGGTATCATCATAAACTGTTGCTGTATGTTTTAACATATTATGATGTTAAATCTATATACTGTAAATATATGATGGTTCTTTTCCACTAGAACAAGTGAGAATAATGTGCCCAGGATATTTGAGGTATATACATGAACAGCTAGATAAATTTTAAGTCATGTTGCAATTCTAGGGGAAATTAAAATGTTTTCGAACAAATAGTAAAGTCTCAGGATCCATCCAGCAATTTTAACCAATGTTTAAACAACTTTAGTCAAAACTTCTTCTATCAAATCTTTGGGTGACAGGCTTTTTGCTGACCATCAGAGTTCCATGAAAAACACAGACCCTTTCATTCATGAGCTTATAGTATAATGGGAAAGATAGGCTTTGTCCTATAAAGAAAGGGGAGCCATTAAATGTTTTAAAATAGGGATTGCTTTGCAGAGCCTGGTATTTTAGAACTATTATTCTGCATTTCCTCTGAAAAAAGTTTTGGGTGTGGGGATCAAAACTGAAGAAAAAATGTATATGAGCCTGTTGTTGTCATATAGGTAGGTTTTCAAGCTAGGAATATACTTTCTTTAATAGGTGCTATTCAAATTTTATATTTCCTCCAGAGTTAGCTTCATTAATTTGTCTTCCAAGATACTTCTTAGAAGTTGTCAAATTTGTTTCAAAAAAGATTTTTGTAATATGCTTTCTATATCCTTTTAAATTCTGTAAAATCTGTGGTAATGTCGCCTAGATCTTGATATTGTAATTTAAAAAATGTATAATTGATATTGTATAATAGGAAGAAAAGGTCTAAAGGAGCAGGGGAATTGGGAGGGGTAGGGGAAGGGAAAGAAGGGAAAAGAAAAAATATGAGAAAAGGGGAAAACATGGAAACAAAGTCCTTGCAAATAAGGAAGGGTAGAGGGGTGAAGGGAGGCCAGGGGAAGGGGAAAAAAATAAGAACCAAGATACTTATGTAATGCATTGTACAAGGCCCCAGTGATGAATGTAACTGTATTTTATACCTAAAATGTACCAATAAACTTTATGGGGAAAAAAACCCCTGAAGACAAAGAACCCTTTGTAGGTTATTCTAGTGCAAAATACGACAACATGCTAGATTTTCTGCTAAGCACTGTAAGTTCTTGAATGATGTATAATACATACTTGCTTAGAGTATACTTAGAGATACATAACATAAAACTATGAGGGTAAAATAATTAATTGACCTTGTTTTCTTTAGAGACATGGGATTTTTAAATTTGTCTTTGCATTTCATATCTGGAACAAAGTTGTTGCTCAGTAAATATTTGAAAGAATGGACAGGTTGAAAGATCTAATAAGCAAATGATATATAATTTTAAAGGAGAATGTCACATAAGAAACAATTATCATGGAAAATAATGACTTCAGGTATCAGGCACGGACAGTAAAAAGATGGAGAAAATAACTCCCTTTGCATTAGGCAAGACAGCTCCAAGATGGATTTTGGGATTGAAAGAATTGTTTTCCAGGTGAGCACAAAGAAAGAATGATATTTTACAGAGAAAACTTTGTACAGAAGTATTGGAGCTGAGAATATATTTGTAGTTCTCTGACTTCCCATGTATCAGTATAGATGGAATATAAATAGGAGAAAGGAATTAGGGACAGAGACTACTTCTGAAGAGCTTCAGATGTCATTGAAAGTAATTTAAATCAATTCTACTTGGTAAAAGAGAAACATAGGGCTGGGGATTTAGCTCAGTGGTTCCCCTGCCTGCCTCACAAGCACAAGGTCTCAAGTTCAATCCCCAGTGCCGAGAGAGAGAGAGAGAGAGAGAGAGAGAGAGAGAGAGAGAGAGAGAGAACATAATTTCATAGTTTCATATCAATTACTGCACAGTAGATCAGTGCAGTGTGGAGCAACTAGTCTTGATTAGAGTAAGGGAACTGAGAGCTCTTAAATGAAATAGGAGCTTACAAAAAATGTAAAGTTTTACAATGACAAAATTTTTATAAGTAGCTTTTACAGGGATGGTAAGAATGTGAGGAGATATAGGTTGAGCTATTGAGAAATCAATCAAATAAAAATGTGAGGGATTTTTTTTTAACCAAAGAAAAAATGAAAAGTTGTTCAAGAAAGGAGATTTAGTGTTAATTTGTCACTTGGATTAGTATTAAATAACAGCTTGCATGCTCTTAGTAATATAAATACACTGGAATGGAAATAACCAACATCTGTGATATAACTGTATAACAAGATGGGGTATAGAGAAAAGTATAAAATCTCATAATAACAATTTAACAAATACTGCCTGAAGTTGATGAAGTGATAGAACTATATGTACATTATTTAGAACTTTTGAAGTAAATTCCAGAAGTAAAATTTGAGGATGGTTGCCCTTGTCAAAGGTGGAAGAAACAGAAGTTGTGTGTGTGTGTGTGTCTAAAGTTTTATAATACTATTTGAGTTTTCAACTATTTCTATGTATGGTTAGACTAGATGAAGTAAATATTGACCATTTCACTCCACTGTATTGAAGTGCTTTAAGTCTGAAGCTTTATGGTAAGGGGCTGGAAACTAAGTCAGTGTAGCTGTTTTTTTTTTTTAAGGAAATACTGGCTAAGATTTCAAGTTGACTGGGGTGGGGGAGGGGGAGAAATGAAAAAGGGTGAAAGTAATGTTGGCTTAATCATTGGATAAATTCATTTGCCCAATACTGGTTTTTGTGAAAAAAATTTGAAAGTGTAAGGACCGAGGGAGAAATGACTGATAAAAAATTTGAGAATAAGGCTGGATAGATTTTAAAAGATATTTATTTCTCTGAGACTAGGGTTAGGGAGGGTTATAGGGATGAGAATAAATGTAGATATATTTTTATGAGAAGAGGAAAGATGCTGTGGATGCATATTTTTTTTTCTTTCTGGAAAACCACTAGGACCTAGGCTAAAAAGGAAATAGGATCCTTTACTGTAAAGTGCACTGATTGATTCTTTTTAAAATTGATTTTATTGGTACATTTAAAGTATACAATATAGTTATATTCATCATTGGAAATTTGCACCTTTACATAATCTCTCCTGGTTCTTATTTTTCCCCCTTCCCCTGCCCTCCCTTCAACCCCTCCATCCCTCCCAATTTAAAAAGACTTTGTTTCTATTTTTTCCTTTTCTCATATTAATTCCATTCCCTTCTTTCTTTTCCCCTACCCTCCTACTTCTCCTTCCCCTTTGCCCCTTTTCTTCCTATTTCACATCATCTATTATACCTTTTAGTCCTTATTTACACTTCCAGTTTCTCACACTAGAGAAACTATTCAGTATTTACACGTGTGTCCTATTTATTTCACTTAAGAGGATGGCCTCAAAATGCATCCATTTTGCCATAAATGTCTCTAGTTTCTCATTCTTTATGGCTGAGTAGTAATCCAATTTATAAAAAAACCACATCTTCTTTATCCAGTTACCAGTTGATGGGCACTTGGGCTATTTCCAAGCTTTAGCTATTACAAACTGTGCCGGTATAAACATGGATGCACATATATCATTGTGGTATGATTCTTTTAATTCTTTTGGGAAGATCCCCAGCAGGGGAATAGCTGGGTCAAATGGGACCTCTAGTCCTAGTTCTTTGAGGTATCACCATACTGATTTCCACAGTGATTGCACCAGTCTGCACTCCCACCAACAATGGAGAAGGGTTCCTTTCTCCCCATACCCCTGCCAGCATTTGTTATTGGTTGATTTCTTGATAGCAGTCATTCTTTCTGGGGTGAGGTGGAATCTCGGTGTTGTTTTCATCTGCATCTCTCTAATAACCAGTGATGTTGAACATTTTTTCATATGTTTATTTGCTACTTTTACTTCTTTGTCTGAGAAATGTCTGTTTATTTCAGATGACCATTTTTGAATTGGGTCTTTGAATTTGGGGGTTCTGACTTTTTTCAATTCTTTATATATTCTAGATAGTAGTGCTTTGTCTGAGATACAGCTGCTAAACATTTTTTCTCACATTGTAGGTTGACTCTTATCTCTGTTGGTGGTTTCTCTTGCAGTGCGGAAGCTTTTCAATAAGATGAGATCCCAGTAGTTGCTTCTTTGTGCTAGTTCCCATGCTACTGAGGTTTTTGAACTGATTAATTCTTGAGGGAAAATCTGAGAATTTGAACAGCTGCTCAGGGGATTGGTAATTCATACTGACATGTATAAGATTCAACATGTTGCTAAGGATCAAAATGCTACCATTATGAATTTTTTGTCAATTAATATATATATGATTAAACCTACCACTTCCCTTTTATTAAATTTTTATTAGTACAGGTTTGTAGTACATGACAAAAATGTTCGCGGTGGGTCATTGGTACATGTACATATCACATCTTAATTCTTTTTGCCTCCCCCTCATCTCTTGTCTTCCCATTTGCAAAAGATTTAGAAGTCACTATCAGGCAATCTGACCAGAATATCATCTTTCTGCGGCCTGGGGGTGAGAATGAAGAAGGACTGCTAGCAATGATCAGCAATCTGGAGGGTAGAGTTGATTTGAATAAAAGGACCCCATTGCAGATGCTAGGAAAGAGAGCAGCCCAGGTAGCTGTGTTTGGGGAGGGAAGAAGGGGAGGCCAGAAAAATGCTATGTTTGAGAGACTAATGATAGCCTCTCATTGAAGAAAAATTTTGTGAGATACATGAATATTAAAATCTTACAAAACAACAACACAAAAGGAAGTTGAGGTGTAAATCTTTGGTAAAACACTTTGTCCAGTTCCTTGAGGTTTGCGGTTAGACATATTTAATTTTTATATACAGGGTTATGTTATCTGTAAAGACAAGGTATTTCCATAGATTGGAGAGCAATTGCAGAGTAGAACAAATGGCTTCTGCTACTCCAAATTTGAAGGTGAATTTCTGGAGGAAAAATCCAGGTGATTTTATTTTTTTTACTTACTTTTTTATTGATACATGTTTGCTGTACATAATTATTGGATTCATTATGAGGAGTTGGTACATGTACACAATATATCTTAATTCAGAGGTAGACTTTTTGAGTAGGTAGGGTGAAGAGGCCAATGCATTTATTGTAAGTTGACTGAGATGCAGATGAAGAGGATCATGGATGTCAATCCAGAAATGTCTTTCCTGGGAAACTGGGATCCAGTTAGATCCTTACCAATTAATCAGTGTGCCCCTAATTTCCCTTTGGTTGAAATCCCTCCCAAGTCACCTCCACAAATAACATCTGTGTGGTTGCAAGTTAAAGCTAAGGAGCTCTCCTGAATGCTGCATTCATATAGCTCATCAGCTGCATTTCACTCTGCCTCCTTTGCCAGCTTCTTAGTCACAGCTGCTACTTCTAGCTGCCTCTATTTCTAAAGCAGGAGCTGGAGAGTAGGGTGGGGCAGGAAGCAGGGGACTGATGGAGAAAGAGAAAAGTATAAAAGGACAAAAGATGAAAATTTAAAATTAGGAGAGTTCCAAATGGGAGTTAGTGATATGGACGGAAATGGAGTTCGGGGGCACTTTAAGAAGTGATGGAAGGGGTTTATAAAAGAAATAAAAATGCTATTGGGGAAGAGGAAAAGATAAGGAAAAACACAAATAAGAGGCTAGAAATGCCAGAGTGCATCTGTGCTTTTTAAAAACTGGTTTGTTATGAGAAGTAGTAAATGTGAGGCCTATATAAGACTATCATTTTGTGTTTTTTGCTTAAATTCTTTTATTGCTACATTTTAAGTATACAATACATTTACATTTATCATTGGGTGCTTGTACCTGTACACAATGTATCTTGGTTCTTATTTTTTCCCTATTACCTGTGCGCCCTTCACCCCCTCCACCTTTCTCTATTTACAAAGACTTTGTTTCCATTTTTTCTTTTCTCATAATTTTTCCTTTCCCTTTTTCCTTTCCCCTTCCCCTCCCACCACCCCTACTTCCTTGGACCTTTTCTTCCTATTTCAAATTATCAAATATTCATTTTAATCATTTTAATACTTATTTACACTTTCAGTTTCTCACACTTGAGAAACTATTCGGTAAGGACTATCACTTTTTACCTTTTTGTCCACAGTGAACTGACATGGGAGTGGATGTCACATATAGGCACGCTGAGGTGGCTGTACCCAGGTTGATGAGCAATGTGCTGCACACTAATTTGAATTCCAATCTCCTCTCTTTGAGCTAAGAATGTATTTATTATCAGCAAAGAGGTAGAATGATCTTGTTATCATAATAATCACTATACATTTTTTTAAAGAATATAAAATATTTGCTATTTTAACTGCTCTAAATTTCAGAACTCTCACAACTAATTATAACACTTAGGTCAAGGATAACTGTAAGTTTCTTGTGAAATTGCATGTGCCAGTTTGCTCTGTATTAGAGAAGAGTTTCTAAATATAAATAAGTAGCTGGGGGAAAGGGTGCAAGTCAATCCACCAAATAATGCTTGAGTATATCATGTGTGCTAGACTTTGATCTCGATCACTTATCATGAGCTTGCTGGAAGCAATACCTTCCTTGTCTGTCTCCCATTTCTCTTCCTCCTCTTCTTCCTTCTGATCTCAGTTTCTATCTCGTTTCTCCTCTACAAATAAATGTGTAAATTGTGGGTGTTTTTGTGGTATAAAGAAGCAAATGATAAGAATCTCTCTCTAAGTACCATGTTAAACTAATGGGAAGAAAACATACCTAATTAAAATTGTGATGGTTGTAGTTTCTTCTTATGTGAATGTTACCAGCATTAGATAATTCAAATGTAGGACATTATCTGTATCGCTTTCCAAAGACAGTTCTTTTTTTCCAGGAAAGTTTCAAATTTTGAAAGATGCAGAATCAGGAGTATATGAAGAATGGAGCAAAAACAAGATAAATAAGAGGTTAATTCATCATAAAAATTAAGAAGCAAGAAATCCATGGGTATTGGGTAAATGGAAGAATGCTGGATGGTTTACATGTGAACTATTCTAGGATCATTAAATATAATGAAAAAGAATTGAAAAAGGACAAAGTAACTTTTTGAGCTGTGTTATTGTGGGTTATAAACTGAAGAGCAATTACAAATGGAGAGATGCAAATACAAATTAGAATTGTATTTTAAATATTTTCGTTGCTAAACTGCACTTTATGTGTAGTTCTTTTGGAGACTATGCCACACGAGGCCTTGGCAATTAGAGAGGCAACATTATTATTGAAGACATAAAGCAATTATTTTTAATGGAGATAACAATGTATTCTGGGGCCAGAGTAAATTCTGAGTAAATATCGAGAATGGTTTCAAGGAGAAGGTAATATTTTAACAGGTCTTTAAAGGTTCCGAAAACTCCTTCTTGGAAAGGGGCCAAGACATTCCATGATGAAGGTAATGTCTGGGGAAATACCAAGCTTTTGAATGAAAATATAAAATCTGTGTATTGGAACATAAGTTTTACGGCCATATGTGATAGAAAATGAATTTGAAAAGATTTGTTATAACCAGTGCTATTTGTTGAAAGCTTAGTAAATGCCAAGCATTGTATAATTATCTTAATTGTTGCAACCGAGTTGAAACTACATTCATCATCATAGTCAAGGATGAATAATAATAAGAGGTCTGAGGATAGAATCCTGGTGAATTCTGACATTTAAAGCTAAGGCAGAGAAACAGAAGACTAAAATACAAAAGGTCAGAGGTAGTAGAATATCAACTGTTTTATATTTTATCTCCTTTTTCTGTAGAGGGAAATAAGTGGCTAGAATTTGGTCTTAAATGCATCTCAAAGGGCCATGGGTGGTGATGGAAACTTTAAATTTTGAGGCTTAGTGGAGAGTGTTTAGGTCACTGGGCTTGTGCCTTTGAAAGGAATACTGGGACTCCAGCTCCTTCTTTGTTCTTTCTTATTATTTCCCAGCCACAATGGGAATAGTTTCACTCTGCGGCATGCTCCCATTTACTGCCATGACATACTACCTTGCTATAGGCCCAAAAGCAATGGAGCCGATTAATCATGGACTAGAACTTCTGAAACTTTGAGCCTAAATAAATTTCTCTTTAAAAGTTGATCATCTCAGCTGTTTATTATAGTAACAGAAAGTTGAGTAGCACATAAGTTAAACTTAATAACTAGACCTTTGTAATAATCCTAATGTGCCCATTTATATGATTCTGAGTTTGTTCCTAGTGGTTGCTAGAGTCAATGATTCCAGGCCATTTATTTAAGTACTTCAGCTTCTCTAACTATAGGAAGTGGCCAGAGTAATATAGAAACATGGCCTATGTATCGGGTCAGTTTTATTTATGTCTAAACTCTGTGCAGACAAGCAGAGAATAGTATGAAACATGGGCATGCAGGGACTTATCTGTACCTTAGCCTCAACTTCTCATCCTATATCAGAGCAAACCTTCCTCAAAGGGATCCTATAATTATAGTACTGATCACACCCAATAAAAAATTAAACCACTCAGTTGTCTATAATATTCCTTGGATGGGAAGTTTCTCAGAAGCAAGAATGTTATCTAAGTACATTCACCCAGCAGTCAGTGATAGCTGTGTACAATTTATGTTGGGCCTCATTTTCAGAATGATGCCGTTAATTTTTTGGTAGGGAACAGTTTTTTTTCTTTACTTAATTGCAATCTTTTTAAAGGAGTAAAAGAACCCACTGATTTTTGTAACATAGGAACAGATGCTCTATTAGGTGTGGCTTCATGAATTGAAACCCAAATATAAATAATATGGTGTTATTTTTATGCCTTGTTAGGAACTAAACTATTTTCTCTCATTTATCTGTTGTCTGAAAAAGTTTTTAAAAACCCTTCTTTTAAGGTGATGGTGGTGAGGGAGTCCTAATCCTTTAATCCCAGAGAGATATTCCTTTATATATGGCATTTCTCATCCTCAAATAGATTTAGAAAATGAATATCCCTCCCCCTCCTCATCTTTTAGAAGTAGCTGAAGTTCAGAGGTTAGGTGATGAGTTTATTTTAGGAAGTGGCTAAGACAGAGAAGTGAAGTCTTTGTAGTGCTTAGTCATCCTATTCAATCCCTTACTTAATGGTAAAATTAATTTCTTTTTTTTTTGTATTAAATTCTTTTATTGGTACATTGTAGGTATACAACACAATTACATTTTTCATTGGGAATTGTACCTTTACATAATGCATCTTGGTTCTTATTTTTTCCCCATTCCTAGCCCTCCCTTCATGCCCTCCACCCATCCCTATTTACAAAGACTTTATTTCCATTTTTTCCATTTCTCAGCATTTTTTCCTTTCCCTTCTTTCCTTTCCCCTGCCCCTCCCACTACCCCTACCCCTTTGGACCTTTTCTTCCTATTTTACATTATCGATTATTCATTCTAATCATTGGTACATTTTAGGTATACAATATAATGACATTCATCATTGGAAATTTGCACCTTTACATAGTCTCTCTTGGTTCTTATTTTTCATCCTTGCCCAGCCCTCCCTTCAACCCCTCCAGTCCTCCCTATATACAAAGATTTTGTTCCTATTTTTCCATTAAAATTAATTTCTTTAAGAGACAGGGCATTGTGGCCCTAGAGAAGCAGGCATTGCAACCATGTTTAAAGCCTAGTATCACTGCTACACATTAAGTGGTACCACTTACGACAGACAGTTAATGTTGGTCTTCAACTTGACAAGATTGAGAGATGCCTAGCAAGTTAGTAAAGCACACTCCTGGGTTTGTCTGTGGGAGTGTTTCTGGAGGTGATTGGCATGTATGACAGAGGACAGAGAGGGAAAGAGACATATGAATTCTGGGTGGCCCCATCCAGTGGGTTTGCAACCTGGATGGAATGAGAGGTAGAAGAGGGAAGAAGTTGACTCATGTTTGGAAAGCTCCATCCTACTTGGGCAGGTTTGTCTTTTGTTACTGCCATTATCTGTGGACATCAGACTCTGGCTCCCTCAGCCCTTGAGGCAGAGTGACACTACTGGCTCTCCAGGGAGCTTCCAGACCTTCTGTCTTAAACTGGGACCATGTCTTTGATTCTTCTTATTCTGTGTAGTTCTGCTTCTTGAACTAGGCAGTTCCTGCGTCCTCTAGCTCTCCAGCATTGCAAATGGCCTTTGTGGGCTAGCCTACCTCTGATCCTATAGACCTATCTAATAAATCCTCTTGCAAAGTTGTATATAAGTTGTTTTTCTTGTTGATTCTATTACTCTAGAGAACAATAATGAACACACCACTTATTGAACATTTGCTATGTTTAAGTCACCATGCTGTTTGGCCTGAATATTCCCTAACTTATCTTTTACACACAGTGCTTACTGCAGGGCTGGTGGTATTATCCATATTTTAATAAACACAAAACTGATTAATCAAAATGATTAATTTCCTATAGATGAGTCAGCTAATAAGTTATGGAGTCAGGATTTGAGCCCCACTCTTCCTAGTTGACTCCATGCTGCTTCCCTGGAGTTTACAGATCACATGCCATGTGACTATGGGGAACTTGCTTCAGTTTATCTTTGTGAATGGATAATTTAGTATATATCTTGCAAGTGGTTGTGGCAGTTAAATCAGAACACAAAGGAAACATGCTTTGACAGTAGTGAAGGGTCAGTTTGTCACTGTAAGTCGCTCAGTTGGTTACTGTTGGAGCTAGCGGTCTGCTCTAGGTTTTCAGATTTTGCTGCCCCTCATGTTGCCATGTGATACTGAGAGAGGAGTCCTGTGAGGCAGGCAAAGAAACATAAGGAGGAGGAAAAGCAAACAGGACAATCAAAAGGAGAGTTGGCGGTGACAGTCACAAATGTAATGATGGCCACATGGCTAATCAGGAAGGGACCCTTGGGGAGGATCCAGCTATGTGTGCAGGGGAATGGCTGTGAAGCAGAAATAGCCCCAGTGGGAAGAGAGGCATTGATGGATGTGAAAGCAAGCAGAGCCATCTTTTGACTTAATGTACCATTTATTTGACTTGAGGTAAACTAGAAGAACAGATCCATTTAAAATGAATTTCAAATTATGAAATTAAAGAAACTTCAAATTGCAGGTTAGAAATTTGGGTGATCTGACCACATCCAACTACAGAAAGGATTAAATAAATATGATTAAAGAGGAACTGGAAGTTCAAGTAGGTACTGTGGTTGTAAAGAAGGACCAGGGTGTTTTAAATGAGTTCACTCATCCATTCACTATTCATTAAGTACTACTCAGTCCTGACCATGTGGAACACATTGTCACAGCCATTACCTAGACAAAGCTGGATGAAGAATGGTCCATTCCTCAGGGAGCTCAGTTTCTGGTAGTGAAACATACAGAAACAAGTAACTATGATGTGGCATGAAAATTCAAGCACATTCCACACAGCATTACCAGAGTACAGAATAAGAACTTTTAGTATAGCCTTGAAGAGTAGTTTAGGAAATACTCCATTAACAAGTTAAAATGATCAATTTCCTGAAGGATCACAAGCAGCTATTCTATGGGAGAGTGAGTGAGAGTCTTTCCAGAAAGAAGTAGACATAAAGACAACAATGTCCTGTGCTCCAGGAGGTGAGGGTATTATGGTCTGGGCATTAGGTCCCCAGGGAGAAGTCATAGAAGGTGACAGAGGCAACATATGTTAGGAAGTTTGGGATTACTTATGTGGACAATGAGGAGCACTGGGAGGATGGGAAGGCTTGAGAAGGGTCATCCTAGGGTAGTGTAACATCCACAGGAGGACTCAGTTCCCTGGACTTGTCCAGGTGAGAGATGGAGAAGCAAAGCCTGGTGTGTTACTATCTGCAGCTACCATACTTCAATGCTTTTTTTGAAGTTTCCATATAACTTGCCATTTTAAAGTAAATAAAAATTCCTATATCCTGTAACTTGTTATGTACAGGTACCCAAATAAAATCGTTTATTTCAATGTAATTCCATTTTTTCAAGTCACTGGGAAATAGCTTTCTTAGCTCTAGCTTCTTTTTTCAGTGTCCTCTGCTTTTCCCCTTCCTAGCACAGGCATCTGCTTCCTCTCCTCACCTCTGCCAACACCCTCAGGCCTCACTCTCCCTCAACCCAGTTTCAGATTTTAGAAACAGGGAGGTGAGTGAGCATGGAGCTGGTAGAAGAAATCCTCCAAAATGGGTAGGTACTCGTGTTGGAAAACTGTAGACTAAGCCATGGAGAGGTCTAGGCCTCGTAGGCTGGTGGGAAGATGAATAATAATTATGACAAAGTCCAACTCTAGGGAGAGAGTTACTGTGGGGAGCCGGAAGTCTTGACAACTCTATTTATGGTGTCAACTTAGATCAAGGGTCTTGAAATCCAAACAAGATCTCCAATGGCTTCCTAATTTAGAGGGGGGAGAGAGAGAGGGAAAGAGAGAAGGAGAGAGAGAGAGAGAGAGAGAGAGAGAGAGAGAGAGAGACTGTATATTACAGATTTCTTAACTACATTTTATAATGAGTTATTAAACAGAAAAATTGCTAGTTGAAGAAAGGAGAAAGGAAATTGTAATCACTAGGAAGGTAAAATCACTAGGAAAATTCAAACAAAACTAATTTCATTCCTTTGAATGATGTTACGAGGGTCTAGATACCATTATTTTCACTTTAGCAGGGTGACATATGCAGTACATTCACATAAAAGGGGATCATAGTGCCATTATGTGGCCCTTAGGGCTGGGTTACCCATCTTTCACTTTCTTTTTAATGAGACAGGATCTTGCTAAATAGTTCAAGCTGGTCTTGAATCTCACTATGTAGCTCAGGCTGTCTTCTAACTCACAGAGATTCTCCTGCTTCAGTCTCCTGAGTTCTGGGATTACAGGTGTGCAGCATCACACCTGGCTTAATCATCTTTCACTTTAACAGAAAACTTTACTGGCAGAGAGCAAATAGTTTAGGCTTGTAGCCCATGGTGACTGCTGCAACTACTCAATAGTGCCTCTATAACAAGAAGCAGTCATTGATATACATAAAAGAATAAATGTGACTGGGCTTCCAATAAAACTTCCTTTTACAAAAGCAGATGGCAGGTTGAATTTTGCCTGAGGCCTGCAGTTTACAAAGCCTTTTCTCAGTGTGTTAAGTACTATTACTTAAGATCACCCCAGAGTAGTGGAATGCTGTAGGATCCCATTATTCGCTGTGCTTTGTTCAAATTGTTCTTAACAGTGTCAGTGAGATAAAATACAAGATAATCATATTTGCAAATAATAAACCCTGTGAAGAAATAGCTAATTTTTAGAAGACAACCAGGGTTCAAAATGATTTTAAGATACATAATTAATAAAAATGAGAAAGGTGAAATTTGCTAGGGCTAAATATCAAATTGTGCACTGAAGTTGAAAAAGAGCTTTCGAAGTACAAGGAGACATTTTGCCTGACAAAAATTAATGTAAGATAATCTCAGCACAACTCACCAAACTTTGTAGTTAGGGAGTGATGTGAGGTGATAAGAAGAATGCTGAGGATGCCTTAGGCTGCATCAGCAGAACATCAAATCCAAGGCAAGGAAGCTGTGACTCCACCAGACTTGGTGTGGACCAGAGCCACTGGTCAGCCATGTTTCTTTCCAGTACATAGCTTATAAGCAAAGACAGGTACCCACTGATTTGGAGAAAGACACGCACATGCACACACACACACACACACACATACACAGACACACACACACACACAGGCTATTTATTCCTAGAGCTGTTATATGTAATTTATACATGAGTATTCATTAGAGGAGATATTTAATTTCTCTAAATAGTTGAAAAAATCTCATTTTGGGAGTTGCAAACAATTTCTGCCTTTTTAAGAAGAAATGGGAGTGGGATATTGTCATTCCTTTGATAACCATTTTTAGTAACACATGACTTAGTTTGGGAAACTTTGAATTAGCGACTTAATTTAAATGAAGGTATTTCAGATTGATGTTTTAAGGGTATAGTGTAGGAATGTACACTTGGATATATTAGAAGAATTCTGCCATTAAATAATTAGATAATTTTCTCTCAAGGCAAATGTGAATCTGGTATTTGACTGCCTTAGGATTGAAAACTAATTTTTCTTGGGAGATGATATGAATGCATGTGGATGTGTGTGCTCTTATCTAAGTGAGACTGCCTATCAGAGACTGTGAGACCAGGACACAGTAGGGAGGCTACCAGGATTTGGACCTGAACTGAGCTTGGTTATTTAAATACTGCCTTGCCTTTCTCCATGTGTTCTTCTCATGATACATCATCTGAGAACATAAAACACTGGGCTACTGTGATATTCTTGCTCTGTTTCCATGGGCTCAGCTTATTCTTTTTTATAGGTAGGAAGGGAATGGAATTTTCCTTGAAAGGAGTGGATAGTCCCTCCATCAATCATCTTGAGGGAAAGAAAAGGCAAATCTTACAATGAAAGTAAGGGAGATTCTCTATTAATGTGAGTCTGAAGGGAATTTGAGGTACAGCTATTCTAAGTGAACTGTTACTAGTTAACTGATGGCTGTTAACCTGGGCAATGAATGCTTTGGAGGAAGTAGCAGGGACAGCTTGGGGTCTTGTGGACACTAAGACCAATTCACTTGTATTGGCAGTTACTAGTTCTCTGTATTGCTGTCTCTTATCCCTGAATCGTATGCAGTCTCTTGCTAAAATCATAACTTGAGCTCAGCAGGCCTTTGGAATCTAAACAAGCTATCTGCAGAAAGTGGCAGTAACCTGGAGAGGTTAGTTATGAGTTAGTGAGAGGTAGGCTATGGGAAGAGAAGAAGCAATGTAAAGTGAGACAGTTGCCTGAGGTGACATACATTCACAAGGATAGATGTCCAGAAGCACCACTCCCCCAACATTCCATGATAGTTCTTGTAGAAAGCTGGAGTTTATGGAATCTTCAAGCACTGAACTTTGATCTCTTATATTTGGGCAGTAAATTAAAAAGAAAATGGACATCCTTTTTAGGCACAATAAAATTTGCATTTTCCCTCCATTTAGAAATTATTCAAAGGACACAAGAAATGACAAGCAACACTGCCTATAGAAGACATCTAAAATACTGAACCATATCATAGGAGGAAGGGCTCCCCAAAACAGAGAAAATTAAGCTGGGTGGGGGGAGAAGTGAAGAGTGAATACCAGTGATTAAAGTTGTAAAGGGCCAGAGAAGCATGCTTTTCTAAGGTGAGAGGCATTCTTGTTTGTAAGTATAAGTAAAACATACAGAATTTGTAGGTGGGAGACACCTGCTTCAGGGAGGAGGCAAGGCTGAGTAGGAGAACTACACAGACAGGCTACATCAGCTTATGTCAGTCTAGTCCTGGGACAGAAATCTCAGCGGAGAAAGAAGTCTTTCTATTGTAAATGCCTCTGATACTGCCTGCTACTCTCAATAAGGTGGGATTCTAAGGATCACCTTACTGTTACTGAGCACATGAAATGGTACAATCACTTTGAAAGAAGATTATCATTTTTAATAACAGTTAAACATACACCTACCATTTGATGGTATCATTCCATTTCTAGACATTTACCCAAAATAAGTGAAGGCCTGGATGCAATAAAGCCCTAGACAAGATATTCACTGTAACTTCATTTGTAAGTCTCAAGCTGGAAACAACCTAAATGTCTATTAACAGGTAAATGGATAAGCAAACTGTGGTTTAACCTTTAAATTGAATGCTGCACAACAATAAAAGGAATGATACACCCACCAACATGCACAAATCTCAAAAATGGTTTCCTGGCATGAGTTTGGAGAGGGAAGAAGGGATTATAAAGCAAATAATCTCTTTGTAATTATATTCATTATTTGCTTTTGTGGTTGATAAATATATACATCATTTTGCTTTCTATGATAGTTTCACAGGTGTATATAAACAGGAAAACTTATTCAACTGTGCATTTTAAACACATAATTTGCTGTATATTAAGTTATAATCCAATAAAATTATTAGAAAATATCATGTAAATAGAGCTCTATTTCCTTTAAACCAGAAAAAATGGTGACTGATTATAATTCAGATGAGAGAAGGTAAATCAAATTCCTGTATCATTGTAAAATCACTAACAGTCATTAGAATTCTCATGATAATAAAACGTAAATTGAATTTGAATACTTTTTTTTACAAATAATCTCATTTTTTCATAGAACTTCCATGGTTATGAGAATTGTTGCAATTTTAGTTTTATTGCTTATTTGGCTGAAGAGACTGAACAGCTCTAAGAGACAAAGGTTTTTGTTTAGTTTGTTTAGTTTTGTTTTATAATTCTGCCCTGCCCCCATTCCTTTGGTGCCTAGAACAATACGACTATGATGATAGTGAATGTTTAATAAATGCTTTGACTTAATGTATAATTAATGGGCCTGAAAAATGTATTCTTAGTTGTTACTAAAACATCTGCTAGTGGAGAAACTTTTCCACCTGCATAGAATAATTTTAAAATATAGGGAAGAAAACATTGAAAGTAGTACACTATGTAAGTATTTTTAGATTTTGGGTAAATAACTGTTTCTTCTAGGTAAATTTAGAACAAAATTTTGTTCTTAGTAAATTTGATGAAAAACAGGCATTCATTGGTTTAAATGTGGCATAACAAACAATAAACAGCATAGCTTTTGTTGTTAGCAAGACACGGAGATGTTGGGCAAGTTGCTGAATGACTGACATCATTACTTTCTGCATCTGTCATTTAGTAATAACACTACATTCTCTGTAGGGTGGTTATAAGTATCAATGAAATAAATGCAAAGTAGTGAATGTTGGTGGTGGCTGCAGATCTACCTCTCAGGCGGTGGCAATCTTTCCCCAGCTGCCCAGAAGTTTGGCTGTGGAGGGATCACAGAAGGAGTTCTTTTCAGCATTGCTTTTCTGGACCAAAAGAAGCTGTCTAACTCCAAGGATATGTCAAGGGGCAGCCTATTGGGTAATACTGATACTTGTTAGGCCTTGTATAGGTAAAAGAAATAATGCTAAACAGAAGTATTGGCTGCAAGGCTGATATAATTGTGCTGTATGTATATTTCTCCCTTGCTCAACACTGTTGTCCTACTACTTAGAGTTGTTCTTAGAGCCCTCCTCACCAAAATTTCCTGCATGTAAATCTTAGAGTTTAAGGTTCTGGGTTTGGGGAGTTTAAGAGGTGTGGCCCTTGGAAGGTGATGAAGTTATGAAGGCTTTTTGGTCATGAATGGAATTAGTACCTTCGGTTGACAGGAGCATCCTTTTTATACTTCCACCTTCCCAAGTACGTATATAGCTGGATGCTGTCTAGAGCATCAACAAATTATCATTTCGAAAGCAGAGATTGCAGCCCTCACCAGATGGCAATCCTGTCTGTACCTTGATCTTGGACTTCTTTGGTTCCAGAACAATGAGAAATAAATTTCTATTGTTTACAAATTATTCAGGCCATGGTATTTTGTTGTAGCAGTACAAATAGAATAAGATACCTGCCTACTCCAGTTGGTACCAGAAGTTATTTTAGAAAATAGGTGCTTTAATCTGGTTAGAATTTTTATTGAAATTGTTTTGAATTGATAGATCAATTTAGAAGAGTTGATATATTTGTAAGCTTTTCAATTCACAAACATAATATACACTTCCCTTTGTCTTCAATTTCTCTCAACAGTTTTTTGTATATGTATAGTGGATAAATTTAATTACATTTATTCCTAAGTATTTTATGTTTTCATATTATAACTTGTTATATAGAAATGTAACTTTTATGTCATACTGACTGTGCAGCTCATATTGTTAAATTCATTTTTTAATTCTAGTAATTTTTCTATAGATGGTTTTGGATTTTTTTGTCACAGTTTTGACTATGAATAATATACTTCTATCTCCTGCTTTCCATTGCTTATAATATTTTCTGTTTTATTGAATTATTTCACTGGCAAGGATTCTTATATGAGAAAATGAATGCCTCATTCCTGATTATAGGGGGAAATCTAATATTTCATCACTAAATGTATTTTTCTGTAGGTTTTTTTTTGTAAATTCCTCCTATGATATCAAGGAAGATATAAATTGTTAAACTTATTTACTAATTTCTCTTAATTGCAATTCTAGGTTATTCATTTGTTATTACTTATGTATTGTTATTTTTAATTAAGTTCTTTCATGAAATTTTCTATATTTTAAATTGCTCTCTTAAATATAAAAGTGACATTTATTCTAATGTCTGATTATCATAATTTTAATACCTGTATCACTGTTTTTCTGTTAGTATTATCTGTTTTTTCTTTATTCTTTCTCCTTTGTCATTTGAGACTACTTCCAGTAATATTTGGCAGTTTTGGATCACGTACTTGACATTGTGCATAAAAATTAAATATCTCTTGAAAATATTACCCTCCTGAGAATTTTTTCTATAGAAGGCAGTTAGAATAAAATCTAATCATTCTGATCCAGTTAAATGATGAGATGAATTGAGATCCACTTCCAGACAAATCTTTTTATGGTTTGTTCTTATTATTAATCTGTTGCCATTATGCAGTCTTATCTGAAAGCCTAGAAGGGTTGCCATAACCCCTCTACCTTCTGGACCTCTGAACTCCCATTTTGATTTCAAAGGTCTCTGAGAATGTGAAGTTCTACTTAGCTTTTAAGGATCTTGGAAGCAGCTCTTTCTACTTTTTGGTCCATTCAGCCAATACATTCAGCCAATGACTAAAGAGCAAAAGCCAAGCTGAACAATGGTTTACATATTTTCTTGAGGATATTAGCTTCTCAGTTCCTGGTTGCTTTGAGGATCCTGAATCCAAATTTTTTGAATTCAAGTTTTAAAAGTTTGAATCTCTACATTCAAATGGTTTGGTTTATATGTATCATGCTAGGAGTTGGTAAATGTATTAAAATAAAAATGGCAGTAGCCTGGGGGTTTCCTCAGTGTACATACTTTCTTTTTTGGAGGCTCATGCCTCAAGTTCAGTATTCCACAGTGGCTCTCAGATGCCTTTGAGTAACTGGTTAGTCCGGGGGTCTCCAACCTCCAAGCCACTGAGCAGTGCTGGCCTGTAGCCTCTTAGGAGTCAGGTTGCAGTAGGTGAGCAGCTGTTAAGTGAGCCTTGCTTCATCTATTATGTACAGCCTCTCCCCATCACTCACATTACCATCTGAGCTCTGTTTTCTTTCAGGCCAGCAGTGGCATTAGATTCTCATGGGAGCTCAAATGCTACTGTGAACTGCACACATGAGGAAGGATCTAGGCTGCACACTCCTTTGAATCATCTGGAAATCACCTGTCCCCAACTCTGTGGAAAACTTGGAGCCAAAAAGATGGGGACCTCTGGTTAGTCTTTTGCATTTTATAGACCTTTTAAAGTTGTCCATGGAAGAAAGTTTGGGTTCATGTAAGCTACTTGATTGTTGATATAAATGGGAAATTTCTTTTGTTTGTTAAAAATTACTGGACATAAAATCACTTGAAGTGCTTAAAAAATAGCTTTCTTGGCCCAAGATCTGAAGATTTTAATTTGTATCTCTATATTTAACAAGGTGCAAGATAATTTTGACATAGCCCTATAATATAACCTAAAAATCTTTTAGATTCTACTGCTCACCTCTTCTTTTATATTTAAATGGGTTTACCTTTTATTAATAACAATGTTAAGTAGTAATGAGACAGATAGCATCAGCATAACTTTATGGATTTCTTTTTGAGTGGTAAGAAGATGTAAAAACCAAGAAATAGAAACTTATCAGGCAAGGATGAAGGTTTGAAATTAATAACTAATTAGACATGAGCTTTTCAATGGTGATACTTGGTAGCTCCATAGAGGATCCATATTTCTGCTACTGGGATTCATTCTACACTAGCCTACCTTTAATGTAATTATCATTGAATCAATTCACCTTCTATAAGGACATTTTCAGATGAATTCTGTTGCTGTATAGATTCATAAACTTTTTTATTATGATTTATAAGATGAGAATATCTAAGGCTGGAACAATTACCAATCCCCCCCCCCCGTGTGTGTATTTAGTTTGATTTTGTTTTGAGAATTAGTGCAATTCCATCTCTGCTAGGTTTTTTCTATCAATAGATAATATCTCTACATTTCTATTTATTATTCTGTTAAATGAGAAGGAAAATGCCTAGTGTACAACTCTATTTAATTCTTTGAAGGTCAATTGAGGCTATTCTTATGAAATTTTAAAATAAATAATACAGCACTAAAGTTTTTATTAGTTATTTAAAGAGTAGATATAGCGGGAGGAAAGGTCAAGCCTTGCCAGAAGTCATTGACTGTTCAATATGGCTGGTGGAGGTGAATGTCAAAAAAATGTCAGTGAAACAGATTGAAATGGGGTTGAGCCAGATCACAGAGGTCTTGATTACTAGGCAATCAGGTTTGGGCTTCTATTCATTAGACAATGCAGGTCATTGCCTTATGAAGATAGAGGGGAGTGTGGAAAGGAAAATAGTATATAGAATTAGATGTAAAGTGTCTTAGGATGTAACAAAGGAAATTAAGCATTTATTGGTATAATCCAGATGAGAGAAAATGAGGCTCTGAACTAGGGAGGTGAAAGAAAAAATGAGGGGACATTTGAGAAAGCGAAGTTGATGAGAGAATCAATCAGTCTCACATAGACGAAGAGGGGTGCATGGAAACATTTGGGTTTTCTTTGGTTCATCTAAGTTTTGATGACTGGAAGAATTAATAGGGAATGCAGGTGTGGCCTCAAATCTCAAACTTAATCTGCTTCAGTAATTGCTTTTTTTCCTATACTATTCCAAAAGAGATTTCTGTTTCTCTAGGCAGTTCATTTTCTCAAATTGCCACTACATATGTGCATTCATTGTTTAAGAACTACAAACATTAGATGTTCAGTATTTCCATAGCCCATATTTATGAGCCAACATTCCAACTTCCATGTGTTCACTTTTAAACAAAATACATTTATAGAAATTTTCTGACACTGCATTTCATTCCATGTGTAAGGATTAAATCTGGAAAAATTTAACAGATAAATATCCATTTTTCCAGTCATGCACAAGGGATTAACACAGGCAACTCCTATTAATGTTAATCATCCAACTTCTTGGCCATTAGTGTCTTACTACATTCAGAGGAAGAGGTCACATATGAAGAGGAAGAAAAGAGGCAAGTAAATCATTTCCATATTATGTATTGTACAGCCATTAAATTTTTTGGTAAGACGTTGATATAAAGAAGAGTTTTCCCCCCAGCATAAATACAAAAGAGTAGCTCTTCCTTCATAAGACTATAAGATTTGCTTTGGCTGAGATGACCTTCCATCTGTGTTCTGGGTTTTCAGGACTTGTGGTCTTGATTATGTCTTGTGTGAATGTCCTTTCCCATCATCTGGTATTTCAGTAAAGTGCTCTCTCTCTGTATGCTTCAGAAATGATACTAACTACTGCTCCTTGAAGGTCCATTCTGTTAATTGCTTTAGAACAGAGGTTGTTCTCAAAGTGACCTATAGCTGTCAGCAAGAGTCTCACTTGATTACACGTTATAAATGCAAATTCTTGGCCTCCAGGCTAGAAACAGTGTGTGGAGGCCTGCTATGGATTCTGGTGGACTGTAAAGTTTAAGAACCATTGTCTTACACTTACCTTCAATCACAATATCCCTATGTCTTAGGAATTGCCCTCTTTTCTGCTGTCAAAACTGTGACGTAGAGAAATAACTTGTTCAAAGTTGAGCAGGCCTAGGATCTCAAAAGCAAGTCTGAATATACGTGATTACCTCACCTAACTGACTTTGTACTACACATTGATTGAAGTTTAAATGTAGGCTTGTGTCATAGAAGACCAAGGCTCAGTCATGATTCCCGATGTTATGTTATAAAAATATTTTGGTCCTTGTGCCTGTTTTCTTCATACCTAAAGTAGGCCTAAGGATCATTTACCACTCTGCATGTGTGGGCACATGTGCATGAATACGATTAGCAAAACAATATGCTAGCACCCAGGGCTGTGAGACAAAACACTAAGCTATGCTGCATGACTAGAAAGACAAATGACAAGAAGATATTGTTTCAAATGAAATCATGCAAATAATAAAATATTATGCTTCGATAAATTGATTTGACTTGTTTTTGCAATCTCTAACAAGTAAATTTCTACTGAATAGCGTTAAGAATTTTCCATGTTTTTTGATGGATTGAAACATTTGGCCCTAGAAGTGAATGAACCATGGAAAAGTTGGATTTTCAGCTCCTAATTCTCAGCTCTTGCCTCTTTCTCCTTCTAGGAATTACATTTACTTCTCTTCATTCAAGATTCCAACACCATGGTTTCTTCCAGCGAAACCCTGTGCCTGTCACTAATTTCACTCCTCTAAGGAAACTGGCTTCTCTAAGCTTAGCTTTTATTCATTTTATAAATATGGGTTGAAAACCTATTATGTTCTCAGTTCTGTGCACTAGAAGGAATATTGTACACTCTCTGTCTTATATCCTTTACCCAAGAGTAAAAGGAAGTCATCTACAAACAATAAATACTAACAAAATAACAATATGAGAAATCTCTTCGAGAAGGGTCTTGTTATCAGAATTGCTATAAATGCAGGTGTTAGATTGAGATGTTTTTGTTAAAAGAATTTATTATGAAAGTTGAAAGCCTAGGGGCTAAAGAAAGAGAGAAAAGAAAGAGAAAGGCACATTATGTTAGGACAAAGTCTATTTCTTCCCTCCGCTCCATGTCCCTCTCTTGTTCTTCCTTGGTCCTAATCTCTGCGAAACATTGAACTGTCAGTGTGCACATGTGTGGTCCTGGAATTGAAGGTTAGTACCACTGTACATTTTGGTTAGCTTTCTATTCTGTTTTAGATATACTCAGACTGAGATTTGTATTCTGAGGTAAAGGAGTCTCACAATTCTTTGTGAGCATTACTGACTTGGGTAAAATACTAACCTGACTTCGTAGGAAAGAAATGATGGGAGTGAGGAAAATGCTAATTGGAGAAAAAGAAGTAGAGATGGGATTTGAAGCTGGCCTGGATCCTCTCAGCTCTGGGAAAGTGCTGCAGCTGGGAGGCTCTCTGGGTGCTGTGCTCATCTATATTCAGTGGCAGTCTGTGTTCCCGACATAAGCGAACTGAAGAACCTGGAGCCTGTGCCAAGAGCTCCTTCTGAAAGCAATTATCAGGATTCACCATATGATTTCAATTCTTTGTGGACTATAAAAAAGACACTTCACCATTTTTTAAAAAGGGATATGAGTAGGAATGCTGGTAGCTTATGCATTATTTAGAGCCTGCCATCCTGTCTTGGTCTCACAAAGGAGAATGACAGCATTGTCACAGAGTTTTCATGTCTGTGATGGTGGAAATAGAGATATTGGAGGTCATAGCTTCTCTAAATTACCTGTAATCTAGTGACCTATAATTAGCTTGCTGAGAACATTAAACCCTCAATTTTCACCTATCACTAAAGATAGGTGTCTGGCATCTCATTATGTTGAAAAAATCAAATCACACATACATATGAGAAATGTAGTACAACTGTAACAAAATTGTGAACTCTAGCTCATGGTTTGTCAAAGTCATGAAAATGAAAGTTTAAGGGACATTGCATGAACACAGCTGATACCAGGATTTGACTCTTATTTCTAATACTGACACATGGAACTGTTTTGCTTTGTTTTGAGACATTTTGAGTGAGGTACTTAGAAATTTGGGTAAGATTATTACATCAAGGCACATTGATAAAAATGTGTGACAGCAGCACTATCTTGTAGTTTAACAGTTCCTTTGCCTTCCTTTTATGTGACTATTCAGAAATCTCTTTTGACTGTTCACCAGAGGAATCTCAGGTCTAAAAACTTTGGCCTTCTCTTCTGAGCAGTTACTAGGCTTGTTTGCTTCCCTTTGTGTGTATGTTTCTGGAAACTTCATCCACTATGTATTAGTTTTCCAGAGAAACAGAACCAAAAGAATATGTATAGATATATAAATGAGATTTATAGTGGGTATTGGCTTGTACTCCTTTGGAAGCCAAATAATCCCGCAGTATACCATCTGATAGCTAGAGAAATAGAAAGACCATGCTGTAATTTTCAGTCTGAAGTTGAAGTCCTGAGAAAATATAGTAAGGATGAGGGGATTGTTCATGTAATTCTAAGTCTGAAAGCCTAAGGATAAAGAGCTCCAATGTCAAGGAGCAGATGTGTGCCTCAACTCCAGAAAAGAGGGGATTTCCTATTCCTCCCTCCTTTGGTATTATTGAATTATGCTCATCCATGTTAGTGAAGATATTTTTCTTCACTTAGTCTACTGATTAAAATTCAAATATCTTCTAGAAACACCCTCATAGACATACGTGGATACAATATTTTACCAGCTATCTGGGCATCCTTTAACCCAGTAAAGTTGATGCATAAAATGAATGCCTTCTATATTATATATATATATATATATATATATATATATATATACAAAATTCCTCCATCATTTCTCTAATTCACTTCCTTCCTTCCTCACTTTCCCTTATTCCTAAGGACTTTCTCATTTCTAATACAGTGAGTAAGCTTTGTATTGCTAGAATAATCTCTGAACACATATTTGGTTACATTACTGCTAACTAAAATATTTTAAGTGATTCTCATTTGCTTTCCAAATACAGTACAAACACCCATGTGTAACACTTAGGGTCATCATCCAAAGTATGACCATATTGGTTACTTCTTTCTGGTTCATACCCCATTTTCCAGGAAGTCCGAATTGTAGCATTTTTTAATTGACATGTCATGCCTTTGTTACAGTAATATTAAATTTAAATTTAATAATTCCTTTAAATTAAAAGGCATATATTACCTTAATTACTCATTGTTCAAATTATATCCACTATAACATCTATGGAAGATCTATAGCATCTATGGAAGAGGGATGCCTTCTGTCTTAGTTGCTTTTTTCTCATTGTTGAGACAAAAATACCCGACACTCAAAGTTAAAGGGGGAAAGGTTTATTTAGTTCACAGTTTGTAGAGGTTTCAGTCCATAATCAGCTGGCTCCAGGGTAGGGTGACATGGCAGATAGGGCTTGCAGAGGAGAAACAGTTCATGGTAAGCAGAAGGTGGCAAAAGCAACAAAGGGACCAACAAGGGACCTTACCAGCATCTTTCTTCCCCTTTTATATTCTATCTAGGCTACCAGGATTAGAGTGGTGTAAAATTAATCAGTGGGGTGATTTAGTAATTACATTCCCTTAATCCTAGCATCACACATTCTAGATTCAGCCATCTCTGGAAAAAAAAAGCCTCATCTAAGACTTCATGAGGCTTTGGAGAGACATCTAGGCACAAACCATAACACCTTCTTAGTGAAAATTGTTTTATTGCTCGCAATCAAATATTTTTCCTTTGAACTTCTTTGTATTAGTTATATTTCTCATCACAAATTACAGCCAAATTAGTGGTTTAAAATATGCACATATTTATTCTCACAGTTTCTGTAGGTGAAGGAGTTCAAGCACACCCCAACTGGGTTCTCTACTAAGGGTTTTATAAGTCAAAAATCAAGATATCAGCCTGGCTGGGTTCTCTTCTGAAGGCTCAACTGAAAACAAATATGCTCACAAGCTTTATTAGATCTTGGACAGAATTTGTTTTCTTGAAGCTGTAGAACTATGACAGCTTGCTTCTTCAAAGCCAGCAGTGGAGCCCAAGGACTTCAGCAAGATGAGCTGATGTCTATGTCATCAGTCACCTTTGCCACCACCAAAAATCAAGCCACAGATCTTGTCCACACTCTAGGGTAAGGAATTATACAAGGGCGTTAGCACTTTTAAAATCATGGAGCCTCCTTCTAACTTTATCTGCTATACTCTGAACAATATTTCTCTTTCTCTTGTGGTATACATTTTGTTTCTCTTATCTTTAAATTATCTTTCTCTTTATTCCTTTTTTTAGCTTTATGGGTTCAATGATTATCTATTTATGCTCTACTGTGCCTGCACACTTGATGCAAAGTTTATTTGGATTAGATTACTTATGAACTGTGTTTATTACTGATGCTTATATGCTTCTTCAGCATCCATGTTTTATTGTCACAGATTAGAAGGTTTAAAAAAAGAGAACAGCATTTAATTTATTTTGCATTCTCCTGAGTAGGAATAAATTATAATTTAACAATATCCTAAATACTTAAATTTTATGATTAATACAATCCTGCCTGAATGATGATGTCATTGAGATGAGTTATATAAAATATGCTTAGATGTACTTGGTTTACTAGGAATCTGATGCTTTTGATATCTAGGCACATCAATTTTCTTAATTATATTTTTTAGATTTACTTGAAACATTAACTGTTGTGGAAAGCTGACAAACATCTTAGATGGGAGGACTAGATTGCAGATATATTTCTGAGCTAGGAAGGGTGGTTGACTCTTGCCAGGAGGTAGGGGAGGAGAGGCTCTGGGATGAGAGCAAGAAAGAAGACCATCCAGTCTTTTGGGAAAGGAATTCTCAAGGGGTTTCCTTAGGATTCTGGTAATTTGACATCTTGAATATTTCATAATGAGTTCAAAATTCTATTGTTCAAGGAGCTTAAATGACATTAAGGAGATTACCTTAGAAGTGTACTTTTCAGACTACTAAGTATGCTAATAAGTGTCATATATGCCCATGAGAAAGATTTAATGTGCAACTTCTTTAAAATTATGTTGTTGAGAATTGTGTGTGTGTATGTGTGTGTGAGAGACAGACAGAGAGAGAGAGAGAGAGAGAGAGAGAGAGAGA
>NW_004624751.1:25398632-25462492 GCF_000247695.1 Heterocephalus glaber
ATATAATAATATAATAATATAATATAATAATATAATAATAAATAATAATTAATAATAAAAATAATACTTTGTTGTATAGAATGATGTTTCTTTCTTATTTTTCTATAATCAGTCTTACAACCTCCTGCCAGGTCTAGAGTTTGGTGGTGAGGATGGCCAAAGGAGATCTGAGTTCACGGTGAACTTGTCTGTGAACAGGAAATTGAATTCAGATATGATGGAAGATGGTAACCTGAATAAGTGTCTCCATTAACAAAGATGCAGACCAAAGAAAAGCAGTCATAGGTTGGGGAGCATAAACAAGAGACTAAGAAAGACTTTAGAAAGTAACTTCAGAGTAGGGGCTGGAAATTCAGTTGATTACTTGTAGTAAGATGGCATATATGGTTTATATTTTTGGAGAAGACTCAAAGTCAGAGTTAGAAAGGTAGATATCTTAGTTACTTTCACACTGTTGGGAAAAAATACCCAACACTCTCAGGTTAAAAGAGAGGTTTATTTTTGGTTCATAGTTTGTAGAGTTTCCTGTCCCTTTATTCACAATGTGTCTCCCATTAATTTAGCTAATCCTCTAGCTATATAGCCTATGGCACTTATGAAGTAATAGAAAAAATGTAAATATGAGTAAGACATAATACTGTTCTCATGGGATTTAGTTTCACCATTAAAAAATGACATATAAATCAATAATTTAAATGCAGTAAACATTTTTAATTGCCATATGTGGGCTCTTTGGGAAAAGAGGCAAATCACACTGTCATTCAGGGAGGAGTGAGAAGGTTTTTCGTGAAAGATGTAGTCTGATCTAAGTCATAAAGAAGGAACAAGAGTTACTCCAGAAAAATGGCAAAGGAAAATACAGTGCATGGCAGAGGATTTTCTTGGAAAAGAACAGCATGAAGAAGAGTAGAAAAGCAAGGGACAAAAATGTCATCTCATATTCAGTTCATATCCAAAGCTCCCTAATTATCCCAGGAAAGTTTTTATGGCTCTTTTCTCAAGTAAAGATCCAGTGTAATTTAACATACAGTATTACATTTGTTTATTGTGTTTTCCAGTCAATTGTAGTCTGGAGAAGTCCTTTCCACTGTTTTTAAAAAAATATTCTGAATTCATATGATTGGTTTTCCATGATGCCCTTTCACTTTTTCTATCTTTATAAAATTGGATCTAGGTCTAGAAGCTTGATGAGTTTCAAGCTTGATGAGGTTAAAAATTATGACACTTCATAGATGGTAGAGAATACCTCATATTTCAACACTTCAGGGGGGATACAATATCACATTGTGCCTCTATTAATGATGTAAAATTTTGTCATTAATTAATGGGATGACCATTAAGTCAATCCATGGTAGTTACTTTGCCCTTTCAAACATTAATCAATCAGTGGAGTGGCATACGTTAGGAGACATCCATAGATCTTTTTAGTTTCTGTACATTTTGGAGCAGAGGCATTGATTGCTTTCGTCCTGAGTTGTCTTTTACATATTTCTATCATTTTATATCTGTGAAGTACACAGCTTTGGAAGATTGTATGAGCATCTTCCTCCAGAACAACAGGCAGATTTATTTGCTCTCCAGAATAATAAAAATAATGTCTCTCTCCAGTGAAGGTTGAGGAGGTTAGCTATCAGCACCTTGAAGATACTGGAAACTAAGTTAGGGATTCCTACCTGAAAAGCAAACCCACTGTATGTTTAGAATTTACAGTACCCAAGTTATTCTATATCCCATGGGAACATTAGAGAATCAATGCAAATGTGATGCTGCCTGATGTGCTGAATAATAAAGTCATTTCATTCTGATCTGGGAATTTTATGTCTTTTTCAGCACAAACTAAACCATGGCAGGATAACTGTACAATCTCTGACCATCATATTTTTTTCACCAATTGTTCATGTATACTGAACATGTATTCTAACATTCGGGATGCTTCTGTGTATTTAGTTAACATGCATTCTTTTGTAAAGAGAAATCTCTTATTTCCTCTTTTTTATTTGCTATGTAATGACACTTTAGACTCATGGATTTTCATGTATTCAAATAAGGTAAAAGTCTTACTTCCTTTTAATGAGAATGAGTATTTAGAAACCAAAATCTAAGCTCTATATCTAGCCCTTCTTATTTGACAGAATTAGAATATAGAGTTTTTAAAACTCTGAATTCATATTGACATTGTTTAAACTTAACATTATTAAGTTTATTATTGACGTTGTTTAAACATTGACATATTGTTTAAACTTAACATTACAAGGTTTTCATAACTCCTTTTATTTCATATTTGTATCTTTTTCTCTTACATTATCATGAATTCATATTGACATTTCCAGTTTAAATTTAGTGTTACAGGGTTTTCTTCCTAACTTATCGCATATTGTGTCTTTTTCTTTTACATTGTCAATCTTGCCACACTTCTCTCTAAAACTACATCCTAATTCTCTTGAGTGTCTTTTTGAGCCTCTGGATTGTGAGAGATCTGGATGGGTGCCCAGTTTAGCCTATAAAATAGCAAATCTGACTGCTTAAGAGTAGCTGTGTCCTATCCTCCTAGGAACATGGTTGGCAGGCAAGGAAAAGCTCCATTCAAGTCATTTAAATTATGAATTTGAAACTTAAGTGTATCTGTCATCCTTTCTTTCTTATCAAATAAACTCCTGATTGGTCTTCCTGCTTCTATTCATGTCCTCCTGTATCTAGTCTATTTTAAATAACAGCTCTTAAAATCTACTTTATTTCCACAAACTAGAAACAGGGATAGCTTGTGGGTTATCCATTATTTACTATTAAGGAAGAAAAAGTTCAGCCATTTAAGCTATGACTTGATTTTTTAACACCTAAAATTTCTATACGTATAGAAAATGTCTGATATATATATCCAGATACATAAGAATAAAGCATAGGCAAGTTTTCTTTTCTTTTTTAAATTTTTTAAAAATTAATTTTATTGGTACATTTTAGGTATACAATATAATGACATTCATCATTGGAAATTTGAACTTTACATAATCTCTCTTGGTTCTTATTTTTTCCCCCTTCCCCTGCCCTCCCTCAACCCCTCCAATCCCTCCCTATTTACAAAGGCTTTCTTTCCATTTTTTCATTTTCACATATTAATTCCGTTCCCTTCTTGCCTTTCCCCTACCCCTCCCACTCCTCCTTCCCCTTTGCCCCTTTTCTTCCTATTTCACATTGTCTATTCTACCTTTTAGTCCTTATGTACACTTTCAGTTTCTCACACTAGAGAAACTATTCGGTATTTACTCGTGTATCCTGTTTATTTCACCTAAGAGTATCGGCTCAGTGTGCATCCATTTAGCCGTAAATATCTCTAATTTCCCATTTTTTATGGCTGAATAGTATTTCATTTTATTAAAAAAACCACATTTTCTTTATCCAGTCTCCAGGTGATGGGCAATTGGGCTACTTCCAAGTTTTAGCTATTACAAATTGTGCTGCTATGAACACGGGTGCGCATATATCACTGTGGTATGATTCTTTTAATTCTTTGGGGAAGATACCCAGCAGTGGAATAGCTGGGGCAAATAGGACTTCCAGTCCTAGTTCTCTGAGGTATCTCCATACTGATGTCCACAGTGGTTCCACGAGTCTACACTCCCACCAGCAGTGGAGCAGGGTTCCTCTTTTCCCACAGCCCCACCAGCATTTGTTATTGGTTGATTTCATGATAGCAGCCATTCTTCCTGAAGTGAGGTGAAATGTCCGCCTTGTTTCCATTTGCATCTCTCCAATGACCAGTGATGTTGAACATTTTTTCATGTTTATTTGCTATTCCTACTTCTTTGTCTGAGAAATGTCTGTTTATTTCAGGTGCCCATTTTTGGATTGGGTCTTTAAATTTGAGAGGTCTGATTTTTTTAAGTTCTTTATAGATTCGAGATAGTAGACCTTTGTCTGAGGAAGAGCAGGTGAAGATTTTTTCCCACATTGTGGGTTGTCTCTTCACACTGCTGATGGTTTCTCTTGGTTTGCGGAAGTTTTTTTAATAAGAAAAGATCCCACTTGTTGATTGTTTGTGCTAGTTCACAGGTAATTGAGGTTTTGTTCATAAAATCTTTTCCTATAGCAATGTTTTCAAGAGTTCTACCTAACCTCTGTTCCAGCCGGTTCAGCGATCTGTTTTAATATTTAGATCTTTAATCCATTTTGATTTTAGTTTAGTGCATGGTGAGAGATATAATCTTTGGCAAGTTGAAACCCAATTTTTCTTCCAAGATTTAGCTGTTATGAATTGTGCTACTATAAATATGTGTATGCATGGATCACTCTAATACGGCGTATTTTAAAGGGAGGTCACAGAACTAAAGCTGTTTGTGCAAGCTTAATCTTAATCTGGCTCTATCCTCTTAAACTTATTTCATTTAATTTGACTAATAATTATGTAGATAGATTATTTTGGATTCTTGCTTTATGAATTCTGGAATGGTGCTAAACTTGGCTCATGTACCATCTCTTGCCTTCTTTCCGCATTTAGTCCCTGGGTATTAAAAGAGTAGTGGATTTAGTAAGTCCAGGCTTTTTTCTAAGATGCTGAGACCTGGTAAATTTTGGTGTATGTACTGCTGATGTTGGCACATACAGAGGCAAAGGTGACTATTTGATCAACAAAGATTAGATGATACCAGCGATTATATGATACATCCCCAGGTTAGGACTAGTAAGATCTGAAAAATATGTGTGTTTTAGAGTTGACAAATGCAGTGAACTAAGGAATATCACTCTTGTACTTAAAAATCCTCCATGGGTTCTGTGGTGCACAGTGATGCCCCGCTCACATCCCCTATGTAGAAAGGCCTTATTGCCCAGCTCCTGGGATTGCTATCAGAGGACAACCTTCTGCTGTTAGCCCATTCAGGGACTCCTTAGTTGCAGAGAGTGCCCTGGGACAAGATCATTTCTTGTTTAGGGCAGCCCACATTCAGAGACTGATGGAGGCAGGAGTAAAATGGTCTGGCTGTGACAACCCAAAGTGGGATCCTTCTTATTGGCTACTTTGGCTCCTGGGGGATGGGTAGCTGAAGTATTGAATCTTGTTGCAACTCAACCTCCTTTCTGTCAATTTTACCTCCTTTCCTTCCTTCCCACAGGTATTAATACCAAGGACATTCTCTAATAATCCTCTGCAATAATTTGCTTTCCAGGAAATTCAACCTACAACAACTTCCCATGGCACTTGAAGAAAAATCAAAACTCCTATAGAATATGAAGTTTTCCTGGTTTGCATTTCTTCTACCTCTTGGTGGCATCTCCTACAATTATCTTCCCTTGCTTCCCCGGTTCTAGTCAGAGTCACTTCAATTGACTGAATTTTTAAAAATTAATACCCATCTGCAGTACATAATGAATGTGTTCATTGTGGGTAGCTGGTACATGTACATGACACACTGTAATTCTTTTCGATCCCCTTCATATCCCCTGTCCTCCTTGCAACATCTCTTAGTCCCCTTCCCATTTGCTAAAGACCTATCTTCTTGGTTCCTATTGTCTACCTTTTATTTTTCTCTTTGAATTATTTATATTTTGGCACTCTCATATAAAAGAAACCATATAATATTCAAGCTCATATGTCTGATTTATTTCACTTAACATTATGGATTCAAGTTGCATCCATTTTCCAACAAATGACTCAAATTTATCTTTCTTTGTAACAGAATATTACTTCATTGTGTACAAACACCACATTTTCTTTATCTACTCATCTGTTGATGGACTTGTTCACTTCTCCAATTTGGCTATTATGAATTGTTCAGGTATGATCATGGGTATGCATGTTTCACTCTAATATCATGTCTTTATCTCTTTCAGGATAACACCTAGAAGAGAAATAGCTGAGTCACATGGATTGGATTTTTGGAGAAATTTCCATAGTGATTGTAATAGTTTATATTCCTGAGAACAACATAGAAGGGTCCCTTTTTCCCTTTATCCTTGTCAATGTTTGAGTTCTTGATGATAGCCATTCTTTCTGTATTCTGATGGAATTTAAGTGTTGATTTATTCCCCTCAAAATTCAGATGTGAAGCCCTAACCCTCCATGAAATTCGACTTGGATTTTAATTAGATTTAGATAAAATCAAGAAGGTGGTGTGCTCATGATGGGAGTAGTATCCTTGTAAGAAGACACTACAAAGTTTATTTTCTCTCTCTCTGCCATATTATTTCCTCTCTTTATACATACCATAGTATCTCCATGAATATTTGTTGAATGAATGAATGAATATTTCATGATTTAGGAGGATGAATGTTAGCAATATCATGTGGTTCTAGGGGATCTAAGTGAGTATGCAGCTGTGTGAAAGCCAAGAACCCTCAGTGAGGAACCTGAATGGCCAGCTAGCACCTTGAACTTCTCGGCTTCCAGAATTGTGAGAAATAAATTCCTGTTAAGCTATGGCATTTTATGGTATTTTGTGACAACCCAATCTAACTAAGAAACACACCTTCTTTCTACTTTTTGAAAATGTCACTTTTTCATCTCCTCCCACTATGCCTTACTGTGTGTTACTCTTCTGCTCAAAACATGTTTCTTCTACCTATTTTGCTGGCTGGATCTAATTCTTTTTTGTTGGTCTCCTTTTAAACGGCCTTTCCTTACCAAGGTCTCTGATCACCACATTCAAATTAATGCCCCTTTCTCATTCCATTTATAATATTCATAGTTTTTATGAAAGCAATGAAATTGTCACACTTGGGTATTCATTAGCTTGTCACTTATTTATCTGTTTTCCCACCTTCCCACATGCAAATATCAGCTTCAGAAAGGCACATTATAACATCCCAATGAATATTTATTGAATGAATGAATACTTCATGATTTCAAAGGATGAATGTTACTGTTATCATGTAGTTCTGGGGGATTTAAGAAGACTTGCTTTAAGCCATGATTCTACCACTTATGGTCTGGCTCAGGAGAGGTTGTATATGAGACCAAATCTGTTTATCAGCTATCACCAATTTTATTTCTCTTTGTTACTCTTGTGTAGTGCTTGCCCAGTTAAAGTTTGTACGCTGATTATAAGATGATACAACAGCCATATTATGAATTCTTCAGAGCTGGGTGAAAATTAATCCAGTATTTGTGGTTGCTTGTGTCAGTCAAACTGGATTGTTTATTCTGAGGGACCTCCTAGAGAAGGCAGTCTGGCCCACACACATTTCAGAATGGGTTGGGACCAGATTGCCCTCAGAATGCCTGGGATAGTCCTGGCCCTCACCTTCTAGTGGTTCTTCTTTGGAAGATATCCAGTTTCAGCACTCTACTGATAATTTAGTGAAAAATGCCAAGAGGATCTTTATCTTATGTTCTTGGTAAACTGACTCAGTTCAATAGCATCTTCCTGAAAGCATTCTAATAATCTCCACAGTGTTTAAGAAGCATTACTCACATTATCACAGAAACATGCCTTGCTCCAGAAATGTATTTATTGTTCTTTTTAGAAACACAGATGTAGTCTAGGTAAATAATACAAAACAATTTCTTTCTTGCCAAGGGAAAAATCCCATTTTTGTATTTATCTATTTAAATAGCAAATGAAATCATTTGTACTAGCAGATGTTATGATAGATTAAGATCTCAGACTTGCTCACTTCTTAATCTATATATTTATTTATAACTCATTTCAGTTTAGTTTAACTAAAGTTCTTTTTAGTTTAACCATAACTTCTTTTAAGTCAGCCTGGTTATAATAAAGAAGAATATATTATCTTAGCTCTTCCATAGTTAGGAGACAGGGCTTCTGCTAATTTCTTATCTAGTAGCATGCCATAAAAAATGGATTTGTGTAAATCTTGGGATGAGGAATTTGAAGCCTTAGCATTTACCGATTGTCTATTGCTTTAAAGTTTTAACTTATTTAGGATACCAAATTGTAAATGATTGCTCTTTGATGGGAAAGAATTTTAAAAAATGAGTAACATCGACAAAAATCAGGCCTCGTCTTGCTCTTTCCTCTATTTAATCATGCAAGAACTATATCTTTTATAGCTGGGTGTTCAGAATGGCCATATGTTTTAAGTGTGGCAACTCATTCTTATTGCACTTCAACTACATGTGCATAATTTAACATATATTATGTGGTCGAAGCAGTTTGAATTTCAAGTTATTGATGTGAAATACTGAAATACAAGCAAAATACTGAATACGAGTCAAGTGTATGTCTTACAGTGTATGCTCAAGAAATGAGTACTGAATAATTGTGTCCATGTCTCTTAAATTCCATTTCACATACTGTGGCTGAGGTAAAAGTCCTAGATATTGATATTGGATCCATCTTGGGTCTTAGAGGAAAAGAAAATAGTTCAGAGTGGTTATTTTGCTGATTCTCAGAGGAGTTTTCTCTTCTGTGCATGGGCCAGAGTCTATAGAGATCCAGGTGTTTGAGCTGGTCTGAAACGAGTACATGGATTTTGGAGCTCCAGTCATTTCTTGTTTTCTCAGTAGTCTCATACAGAAAATCCAAGAATGAGTCAGCAGGAGGTTTGAGGTTGACAGGAGCTGTACCTTGGGCTCAGCTGTATGGAGTAGGGAACAGGATGAGCCAACAGCTGCCCACTGATGTGCTGGATCTGCCTGGCATATGTTATATGACACCACAGTTCTGGAATGCTGCTAATGGCTGCTCCCAAAATACAAAATCTAATAGAAAAGTAACCTGTTGAACCAGAATGAATCAGCTTTCATTCTTCTGCTATTGGAATTTTCTTAAAAAATTAAAATTAAGCCTGAATTCATATAATTTAGAAACTTCAAGTCAGGAAACAGAAAAGTACTTAAATGGCCATTAATCTGACCCTCTTGCATATCCAGTCAGTTATACTGAATTTGTATAGACATTAAAAATGCAGATGAGTCCTTAATTTACAATTTCTCATTTTTGGTGGGGCTCATCTAAGTGAGCCACTGTTTCATTGACACTTTTTCATTCTTATTATAGCTTGTGAATTAGTTTAGCAGAAGATGTTTTTCTCTTCCACTTACATAACAGAATCCTGTGATAAACTCTTCTATGAATTCTCACTTCTCCCTTTAGGCATAAAAGTTTAAACATCCCTCAGCTGTGTAGCCTGACTCTGCTTTCCACTCCTACCTGAATTGTGGACAGTTCATTGTTTATGAAAACTACTTTTGGCATAGGATCATGTTAATATATGTTCATGATTATGGCTGGCACAGAACAGGGTGATTAGGAGTGGGCGCTCTGCCTTTACCTCTTATTAAACCTGGGATAATGAAAACAGGCTGTCATGAGACTCATGTGAGAATTAAGTGGGATTTATAGAAAATATTAAGATTCCTGGGACATAGTGTTTCATATTAATGACAATCAGAAACTGATAGTAACTGTGTAGAGCTGGCTATACTTTTTACAGATGTTAATTAGCTATTAAAATTGTAAGAATTTAAAATATTATAGTGTAGAAAAACCCAGACTGGGTAGCTTTAACCACAGCAATGTATTTCTCATAGTTTAGTTGACTGAAAAATTCAGTATCAAGGTGCTAGCAGATCTTTTGTCTTGGGAGGGTCCATTTCTTTGTTTGCAGATGTCCTCTTCTCCATTTTGTAGACTTCTTTGGCAGACAGTAAAGAGCTAGATCAATTCTTGTGTCTCTTCTTATAAGAGCAATAATATTCATAAAAGCTCCACGCTCATGACTTTAGTATCTCCCCAAAGCCTTACCTCCTAATATCACATCACATTGGAGGTTAGGATTTTAGCATATAAATTTTGGGGCAGGCACAAACATTATGTTCATAATTCATAGAAACAAAAAACTTCTCATATTGATATAACACATAGGAAGCACATCCCAATAGAAAGTGAAAGTTCTTTGTTCTTGATATTATATTGTGCCCTTTGTTCTTTTTCACCCTTTTTCATGACTGATGACTGCTTATTTTCAGATATTCCATCTGAAAGAAGTAAGTAGCAGGCTTGAGATACAGTATACTTGAATATGTAACTGCCCAAGTTCTGTTGCTTCTTTGGGCAGAATCCTCTAGAGTGATAGAGATCACCCCAGTCAAGGAATCAGATGATCTAATCTTCATCCCAGCTCTCCTGAGCATCTCTAATTGACTCAGATATGATTGGCTTAGAAATGATTGATTTAGAAATGATTGACTCAGGTTGGAACCTCTGGCTCTTCTGAAAAGAAGCAAATATAATAATCCTTGTGGAGTAAGGACAATTTTAATCCCTTTTCAGTTTATGAGCTCCCACAGTTAGTGCTTTTTAAAGCCAGAAATCTGTGTCATATTACTCTGAGGGCTAATGAGAAACACATTTCTTGGACTACAGTAATTTATAATTGCAGTAAAATCTAGAATGGAAAGGTAAGGAGAGATTTCAGTTAAAGTTTCCCAGTATTTAGCACTAGAAGATAAAATTTTCTTTCAACTAAACAGTATATGTAGAGGAAAAAGCTTGATTCTTGACAAAAAAAGTATAGCAGATTACACAGATGACAATAGCAAGTTTAATAAATGATGCTCAGTTAACAGACTGCAAAATAAATTGCTGTGATTTTTAGAGACATAAATATTACTCTCTTGTATATATTAGAAATAATGCACATCTATATTCCATGTATTCATCCAACAAACAATTTTTCTGATTATGTTTCATATACCAAGCACTGTGTAAGTCATAGGAATACAGAAATGAGCATGTAGTATTTCCCTCTATATTGGTGATTTTGACCAAGGTAAATCTTGTAATATGGTTTAAAAGTTATATTTTACTTCAAAAGATTCAGGTTCAGTGATTCAGGTTCAGTAGCCTTGCAGTGGGACAACAACATGTAGATTAATGAACATATCATCAGTAACAAAAACAAATTCCCTGAGAGTGTGATATGTCATTCTGGGTAATATCCATCACCTATCATGCTAGTAAGCAAGGACATGTATAACATGGTAAAAGCAATTTCTGAGATATGAACAGGGAATTATGGAATCTCAAATGGAAACACTTTATCTGCCTTAGAGGGAGCTGGGTAAGGAAGGATTTCTATGGAAGATGCCTCCTAACCTTTTAAAATATTTTCTACTACTTTTATAATTGTATAGTTAATGCAACAAATCAATTCAGAACATGGGAAAAAGTAAAAGACATTCACTACGTATGATGCTGATATTTTAAATTTTTGCTACAACATGTATAGTATTGGTTTTCTTTTCTTAACTATTCAATTTTGAATTCTAAAATTTTTAAATTTAAAATCTTTCATTGTTCTATAGTTCAGAGAAATATGTCAAAATTACTTTCAAATATCTATCACATTTTCTTTCATCATTTTTCTGGAATTTCAAATATATATATGTTGCCATTTAATTCTATTTTTCATATCTCTTAATTTTTATCTCTTATCCCTTTGTAGACTTTATAAGATACTGCAATTTATTTAATTTATTGTATTTGGATTTTCAAGTGTCATATGTTTAATATGTTTAATATGTTCAATATTTCTAAGTTTTTCTTTCTCACTTCTAGCTGTTGTTTCACATTACCATTCACCTGCTCTGTTTCAGAGAGAGAGAGAGAGAGAGAGAGAGAGAGAGAGAGAGAGAGAGAGAAAGTCATACAGCATTACTTCTGTCCTACCCCATTATTTGAGGTAAGCATGAATCTGTGTGCAAATTCAAGAGGAAACAACAGAGACTACATATCTTGGTGGGAGGAATGTCAATTACAGTATAAGAGAACTATGTGTGAATGCATGAACATATAGGGTGAGCCTCTTTGTGAAATAGAATTTGTCATATACTTCTATCTAGCTGTTTTTGCCTGCCAGCTCAGCTTCCCCTGGGCTGTGCTGGGGAGGAGGTGTGAGGAATCTGAGAACCAGCTTGTACACCTTCTGGTGAGTTTTAGGATGGGCTCATTTTCCTTACAAGTGGAGATTTCAGAAGATTACTCCTTTGTTTTTCCCATAAATGGTTGTTACAGATTAATTCTTTAGCTCCAACCTCTCCCCTTTAATTCTTATTTACTTTGTAATTAAATTTTTTAGAGACTTCAGCAGCCCAAGCTACTTTTTCATCTGTCAGGAAACAGAAATTCCTCATTATCTGTATTTTCTAAATAGTCTGTAATTATAGCTTTGATTTCTTCTTTGCTCTAGAAATTATTTAAAACAGTGTGGTTTTGTTTCCTAAAATTTGCATTTGATTGGGTTTTTAAACTTATACTTTGAAAACTTTTTCTACTTTTATTGTGCTGCTTTCAAAGTGGTCGATAGTATTTCTACCTTCAGAATTTGAAGTTATTTTTATTCCTTAATTATACAGTCAATTTTTGTTACTGTTCAAAGGAATCTTGAGTAAAATGTGTTCTCTCCTTTGGGTACTGTATATTTCTGCTTGGATTTCATTTAGAATTCCCTCCTTATCCTTGAAATTCAGAAAATGTTAAAGACATTGGGAGATGATGACCTCTTTTTTGTTATTATGCATATTACAAAGCAAACCACTTTAATTTGCAAGTTCAGGTCTTTACCTCAGGATTCTTTCCTATCTTATAATTAATTATCCCTGTTATGCCCGGTCTCATGTTTTCTTGAAGAAATCTCTTCCAGCTTTCTCATCTCAAGATAATTAAAATGTTTTAAATGAAGTTAGATGTTTAGTCCTATCTGAAAAATTTTCTATTAATGTGAAATAAGTAGTTAATCATTATTTTAATTTCTTTCAAAATTTATTACTAGAATTCTAATACAATATTACTGATGCAAAGTCACATATTTTATGATATTACAATTTCCATGTCATTTAGAATATATTTCTGTGCTGTCTAATTGTGTACTGATCTATTTTTCTGTTCCACTTAATGTCTTTAATGTTGTTTTAATCATAGCAGCTTTACATGTATTTTAAAACGACTACATAGTAAATTTCCTAACTTCTCTTTTTCCTTTTTTTGCCTTTTTGCTGTTTTTATGATTCTTAAAAATGTATTTTCCAAATGAACTTTTGAAATTTATCAACATTTTAATGTTTATTATTTATTGTATATTAATGTTCTGCAAGAACTATTGTATATTTGCATTATCTAATATGGTCACTAGACACATGTGACAATTGAGCATTTGAATTATTGCTAATGCCACTGATGAAGTGAAGTTTTAATTTGATATGAATTTAATTTAATTTTTAACATGTATTAATTTAATTTATAATTTGTACTAATATAATTATAATAATTTGTAATAATATAATTGTAATTTGTAATTAATTTAATATGTATTAATTTAATTTTGATATGTATTTAATTTGATATGAAGTTTTAATTTAATATGTCTAGTGACTACTGTACTGGTTGGTCAGTGAAAACTTAGAAGCCAGAAATAGATGGAGGATAAATAATAGGTATTTGCTGAAGGTAAGCTTTTATATTTCTCTATTTTTTAATAATTGTTAATGTCTAAGTATGAATTTCTTTACATGGTCTTCTCTTCAACCTCACTTCATGTCCAGCGTGACTTCATCTAGATTCACAGTAGGCTGCTGATCAATACATCAGAGAGAGCCCCACCAGACTGGGATATCTTTTGTGTGTCTTGGGTTATTCAGGAGGCAAAACAGGTCTTAATAATCTATGACAGCATAAATAGAGTGGGTCTCATTTTTTTCTTTTTTTTTTTTTTTTTTGGTACTGGGGATTGAACTCAGGACCTTGCATTTGCAAAGCAGACAGCAGAACCACTGAGCTAAATCCCTGGCCCAAATGGGTCTCATCTTTCTTGCTATCTGCCTTCATCCTTTTGAACTGTGAGGAGTTAGTGAGATTCTGTTAGGAGATCTTCTTTTACTCACTTCCTGTGCTTTTCACTGCTATCTCAGATTTAGTAGAGAAATCTTAGCTCTTGGCTTCTTTTTTTTGATTCATGATTTCTGTCGTTCCAATTCAGGAGCCAATGGTCCTTGTGCCTTGGTGGCCACCTTGCAGTGGATAAGCCAACCACCTGAGTATTTGCTTTGCCAATGTCACACTCTTTCTTCTAGGTATCTAGACAATTCTATTTGTTTCATATGACTTGGCTACTATGTCATAACTCTTTGGACCAAAGGTGTCTAATACTGACTCCTGAAGTTCACAGGTTGATTAGCCACCTATGTGGTGCTGTGAGAAAACAAGAAACCTTTTTTCTGCAAGTTTAAACTTAGAAAATCTAAGTAAATGATCTGAGAGGCTTGTGATAATCATTTGAAAATTCATAAGGAAGACTCAGAGCCCAAGCAGTTTTTATGTAGTACCTTATAGACTAAGTAACAAGAGCGGAGAAACTGAGACTGAGCAGAGAAAGCTAGTTGGTTACTAAGAGACACACCACGAAAGAGAGAGTATGCCGCTGATGCAGTGGGTAGAAAAAGCTTCATTTGTAGTTGCCCCAGTTTTTGATGTATCCCAGTACCAGAGTATAAAAATTCTTAATACATTATCAGTAATTATTTTAATTTATTTAATTTTTCTTAAGCATTTACCCATTTATTTACTTATTTTCTTGAAATAACTGAGATAAGGTTCTGTTCATTACAATTAAAAAAAGATAATCTGGAGATTTGGAAGTTTTGGAGATTTTATATTTTGTTCAGTACTCTTAGGAAGGAAGCAGTAATCCTGTTAGCATGCTCATATCTTGTATTCCTGAAGGTTTCCTGAGACTTGGGTCCATGTGTAAATGGTATGACTTGTTGAAGGGAGAATATTCAGGCAAGCATAACAGTGTTAGGAAAAGTATGAAAGCAAGAAGGAGCAAAATATATCTTGGCTGTTTCCAAAGCAATTTGGTATTTTGTGACTATGATTTTGAGGCATAAAGAAATAGGGGCTTCTTCCCTGTGTATGGCAGAATAGTGTATTGAAGTATTGATTTGTGTTTGTTCTTACTAGTGTTAATAGATGCTAATGAGGGGCATTTTCCCTTTCCTTTCCTACCTGCTTCTGTGGTTACCTAGTTTACTTGTTCCTTCCCTCTTTCCTTTCTCCAATAATGATGTCACTTTCCATCAATTTTCCTCTTCCTGTAAAATTTCTCCATCACTCCTTTTATTAACACCTCTCATACAGCCTACAAACCATCTCCTTTATCTCATGCAAAAAAGAAAGAAGAAAAACTATCAACTTTCTTTTATCTTTATTCCATAATATTTCACACCTTTCAATCTTTACCAAATACCTGGAGAAAAATAGTTTAGACTCACATTATCACATCTCAATCCCGCCTTAATTGTACTGCAATCCAGTTTCTGATCCTCTGACTTAAAGTACTTGTCACATAGTATTGCAGTTTAGTTTTTCCTCTGCCAGACTATGAGTGCCTTAGAGGCAGGAAGGTTGCCTCATGTGTGGTATCTGGCACAAATCATATACTCAAGAAGATGAATTAAATTAGTAAATATTCTAGGATGAAGCCTCATCTATTCTTCATTTTAGCTTATATAAAATCAACCTATACTTTCTTGGCTTTGAGAGTAACAGAAACCTAGTGTAACTTTTTTCTGGGACTTATTGTCTATATTGTACATATCCAAAATGTATATTGTACTTGTTTTCTCTTAGAATTCAGTAGGATTGTCTTTTCATCTCTCTGTATCTTTTTTTTTGGGGGGGGGGTACCGGGGATCGAACTCGGGTCCTTGCGCTTGTGCAGCAGGCGGCGAAACCACTGAGCTAAATTCCCGGCCCTCTCTGTATCTTTATCTGTACCTACCTACGTGTTTTTCATATATCTATACTATAAATTTGATTATCCATCTATATTTGTTTGAAACCTGAATCTATCAAGTTCGTTTAAATTGACTTAATAATATTATACAGTGATGCTTCTTTATCCAAAATAATTTGTACCATAGATGCAAGTAAGTGTCACTTTTTTATTAAGATAATTGCCTCCCATTAGGGCAGAAATAGTTTGTTGCCAGCATAATAAAGGCCAATGTGGCTCAGGGGGATGGATAGAATACAGTGGTATATTTATTCTTGTTTGAAGCATTTGTGTCATGTTATTCTATCTCTACATGGGAAGTATACTGCAAATTCCATGACACTACTATGTGGTTTGGAACACTGATCATGGCACCAATTGCAAAGGAAATAAAGAAAAAAATCCCTTACATGAAGAAATTTTCCTCTTTGGAATAGGCAACACATACATAAAGACATCACAAAAAGTACACATGCATGTATATATTTGTGTCTACTACCAAAGAATTGCTGAAAATTTTATGAGTCTTGAGTGAGTTGCAGTTTTTATGAAATTGCTTTATGGGAGAGGTCAATTTTAAGACCTCATGTTAAGAGTTTTTATCTAAAAAGGGAGGGCTTAGTTTGAAGATAAAGATAAAGGCTTTGGGGGTAGAGAGGATGGCATGTTTGCAGGGCTAACAATGAAAGTGAGCAAGGTGGTAGACAGTTTTGGTGTTACCAATTGATAGATGTGAAGGAAGTCTGACTTATTTCTCAGCTGTGGGGAAAAAAGTGCTGATGAGTGAATGCCAAGAGAAAGAAAGTTGTTGCTATTTAACAAAGAACTCTGAGACTTGGGATACAACATGGCTACAAGACTGGAAAGACAAAGATGTAAATATGTGACATGGTGTATGGTCATGAGGAAGAGCAGAGATGGGGATGAGCCTATATGTTTGTGACATAACCATGATGCTCCTGGAGACCTTGGGCTGGGGCCCGACAAAAATCTTTGTGTGTAAAACAAAGTGGATGCTTAGGGCGTCTAACTAGAAATGTTCTTTAGAGAAACAAAGTTAGCCACCTGTAAGACAGAAAGAACAAGGGGGACACTGAGGGTGGACAGCAAGAGAGTTTAGATTTCTTGGAATAATTATTTAAAAAGATCTAATAAATGGAGAGCTATTATTTCAAGAAAGAAAATGGAAAGAAAAGAATGAGCATTTTGGAGCAATGTACATAGACTATGCAATTTCTTTTCTGGGAAAGTTATCAAAAGAGACCCCAAAATAAATGGTTATGGAGGTTTGTGTTCTTGGTGATTACAAAGAAGTGGATTGTGGGGCTTCAGTTCTCAGTGTGATTCCTGGACCACATCCTTATCACTGCCCAGAAAGTTGTCAGAAATGCAAGATCTCTGGCACTTCCCCAGACCAGCAGTCTATGCTGTGAGGAAATCTCCAGATGATGAAGACCTGTAAAGTTTGAGAAACTCTCAATGAAGGCAGAACAAGTGTTCGTTCCTGTTTCAACTCTTCACAAATATGGAATTAGTCCTAGACACAGGAAGACTGCAGGATACTAATGCAAGCAACCCCACGAACAGATTGCATTCATGAAAGGTGACTGAGAGGAAACTTTGGGAGAAGGAAGATGAAAGTCTATTTTTGTAAGAAAATGGCTTCTTTCAACCTTAAGAGTGAGGAAAACATTATATCATATCAACTCTGTAGTTTATATTATTTTGTTATAATGCAATTTTAAAAATGTGAATGGTGTTAACACAAGCATATACAAACATTTCTTTTCCCACCCTTTATCAAATTTTTTTTCAGAAGTATGAAGAAAAATTTCTTCTTTAACTTTTTTAGAGATTCCTTTGGTATAATATGAGAGAGTAGTACTTCCTTTTTGTAATACGGTTATTAACTTCTTAAGTCTTTGTAAGATGAAAAGATAACAAAAAGTTATTGTAATCTAGCATGGACAATGTATCTAAAAGTATACTTTGATTTAGTATAATTGTCTTATATGTTTTATATATTTTTTGTATATAAATCTGGTTGTTAATCTGTATGTATGATAATTAACTTTAGAATGACTTATAGTATTATAAATGAGTCTGATCCAAGCAAAATAAAAGGGACTTGGGGCAAGGGGGAAAAGAATGGAAGTGTTTTCTACATGTATCAATTCCCTACAATAGATGTAATCATTTTGTACTGCAAACATATGGTAATAAAAATTTAAAAATAAGAACAGAAGATAACAACAGTTAGTGTGTTAATCCTTGCAAAGGACATATGTGAAAATAGAAAATATTTGAGTCTGAAGCTTTAATTGAACATCAGTCAAGAGTTGCCTTTTCTAAAATGTTAAATTATCACCAAATTGTGAGCAATAAAGTCAGTATATTCAAGAATAATTGTGCCTGGCATATTCAAATTGAGAATCCATGGAAAGAGAATAAATCAAAGCATATTGTAGTGGGTTAAAAATCTGTTCATTTAGTTTTTTTATACCATGTAAGAGATAATCAAGTTTGAGAAGAAAATATTCCTTGGGGCTTAATAAGCAATCATAAGTTCCAAATTTTAAACTTAATTTTTAAAATAAAATTTTAAGAATTTGAAAAATAATATGTAAAGCAAAGGGAGCACCAAAATAATTGAAGAGCTTGACTAATTAGCACAAAATTGATACATCTATGTAGCCACAACCAAGAACAAGGAATACAATAGAAACAGCACTCAGAAATTCTCCTTGGTGTAACTTTTTCCATGTTCCTTCCCCAAAGTATCATGTGCTTTGATTTCCAACTTCGTAGATTAATTAATCTTGCCTACTCTTAAAAAATGTATACCCATCCATCTTATTATTTATAGATCTCTTTTCTGCCTTCTTTGCTTATGATTATGCTGATTAAATTCATCTGTGCTGTTGAATATAGTAGCTTGTATATGTTCATGTCTGTGAAGAATTATAAAAATAAAATTATTTAATAAAAATTGAGAATGTAGATATAAAAACAAATTCTTATTAGTATTCAAATGTGGATGTAGCATCATCCACATCTAAGTACAGGATGTACTTATGACCTCTAAGTACAGGATGTGAGAACAGTTAGTGTACTGGGGAGATACAAATACAAATCCCTTTTGAGAGGTTCCAGGTAACACCAAGAGGAGAGTGTGGCAAGAGACCAGGAAGGGAAGTGAAGAAAGCCAATTCTGGGTGACTAATGATCTTCCATTGCCTTTACCAACTGAGACTCAATTCTACTAGAGACCTGTAGTACACAGTGTAGAAATCACACAGAAGTGTCCCACCTAAATTAGAGGAATCTGGGGCATTTATTTATTTATTTTTAATTTAAAAATAACTTTATTATCAAACACACACATACAGAAATTAAAACCATTCAAAGAAGAACAATGCAAGGGAAAAAAGCTACAATAATATTCAAATACAGTAGAACTCAACCAAAACAAAACTGAAAAGCACTTAAACATTTTTCTATATAACTTGAGAAAATATCTCAAGTACCAACAAGACACTGGAGGATGTGATTTGTTTCAGAAAGATCCCCAAAACCAACATTGAACAAATAATGATCTGGAAAAAAACTCCAGTTAGTTAGCAGACTCCACATAAGACAAACTTCTCCCTAATTTAAATTTCGATACAGTCATATGACACACAATGGACACACAATCCGAGAAATATGTTATCAGGCCATTTCATCCATGTGTATCCTTAATTACACTCTCAGTTTCTCACACTAGAGAAACTATTCAGTATTTACACATGTGTGTCCTATTTATTTCACTTAAGAGGATGGCCTCAATGTGCATCCATTTAGCTATAAATGTCTCTAGTTTCTGGTTCCTTATGGCTCAGTAGTACTCTATTTTATAAAAAAACCCGCATCTTCTTTATCCAGTCTCCAGTTGATGGGCACTTGGGTTGTTTCCAAGCTTTAGCTATTACAAACTGTGGTGCTATGAACATGGGTGCACACATATTGCTGTGATATGATTCTTTTAATTCTTTTCAGAAGATACCCAGCAGGGGGATAGCTGGGTTGAATGGGACCTCTAAGCCTAGTTCTTTGAGGTATCACCATACTGATTTCCACAGTGATTGCACCAGTCTGCACTCCCACCAACAATGGAGAAGGGTTCCTTTCTCCCCACACTCCCGCCAGCATTTGTTGTTGGATGATTTCTTTATAACAGCCATTCTTTCTGGGGTGAGGTGGAATCTCAGTGTTGTTTTCATCTGCATCTCTTGAATGACCAGTGATGTTGAACATTTTTTCATATGTTTATTTGCTACTTTTACTTCCTTGTCTGAGAAATGTCTGTTCATTTCAGATGCCCATTTTTGAGTTTTGTCTTTGAATTTGGGGAGTCTGATTTTTTTCAATTCTTTATATATTCTAGATAGTAGTCCTGTAGTAGACAGTGTAGAAATCATGCAGAAGTGTCCCATCTAAATTAGAGGAACCTGGGGTATTTATCTACTAACTTCCCCTTTATTTGGAAGCTGCTTCCCATGGTGTAAACTCCCTGCCCACCTGGCACATAGGGAAAACAATGCTCCCACTGTTGAACAAAACTCTCAGGTGGAGAGTTGCAGATGCTTTCATTGCCAGTGGACTTTAAAATATGAGAACTGAAGCTTTTATGTGGTCCTTGGCAGCATTTGATACAAATATATTCACAACCATAAAGCATTTCAAAATAAAACACAAAGATGCCTCACTGGTTGACAGGTAGCTGCATCCAAACTCACTATGAATGAACATTAAGTGTTTGCATAATCATCATTACATCTTTGGGAGCATTCTATTTCTAGCAAGCACATATAGTGTTCCTCAGGATCCAGATTAGGTATTTTTCTTGACTTCATGACTGAATGCTAGCTGTGAGCACCAAGAAGCAAGACTACTTAATCACAGTGGTTCCTTATTGCAAATTCTTAGTTTACTTTGATAATTAACTGTAATGGCTTGTATCTAGATGTCCCCCCTAAAGCCTCATGAATTCTTAGGTGGGGCTTTTTGGAGGTGGCTGGATTTATGGTGTGTGAATATGGCTTAAGGGTGTGATGCTGGGATTAAGGGTGTGTGGATTAGTCTATTATTGGTTTAGCATAATTCTGGGTGACACTACCCAAAAGGCAGCAGCCTGGATGGCATACAAAGAAATGGAAAGAAGTTGCTTTGCTACTTCACTTCTGATTGCCAGCCAACTATGGACTAATACCTCTCCAAAATGTGAACTGAAATAATCCTTTCTTCCTTTAACTTTGGTGTTGGGTATTTTGTCTCAGCAATGAGAAAAATAACTAAGACAGATTTTGGTACCAGGGTAGTGGGTGAGTATACCTGGCCATATGGTTCAGGAGCCTTTGGAACTGGCTTGTGGGAAGAGTTTGGAAAGCTTTGGAGATGTTGGCTGAAGAAGCAGCCCTGGAAGGCTTTCAGCTGTGCTTGATGGGAGATTCTGGTCAGAGCTCAGAAGACCAGAACACTGACAGAAATGCAGCAGATAAAGATCAGGGTCAGGAGGTTTTTGTTGGGAAGAAGAACTTCATTGGCTGTTGGATTCCAGATCATGTATACTATGCTTTGGCAGAAAATTTATCTGGATTTTGCTCTTTTCCAGAGACTTTGCCTGAGGCTGAAATTAAGGGTGGCAGACTAATTAATCTGGCAGAAGAAATTTCAAGGCAGTCTAATGTTGAGGTGGTGGTGTGGCTACTATTGAGGGCTGTTAGTCATATCTATGTTGAGAATAAAGAGCAAAGAGGCCAGTAGAATGATTAAAATATATTGAGTTTGGCCAGAAAGGACACTCCAGTAGAGTTCCAGACTACAAAGATAGAGCAGAGGAGAATTTGGTTGTTGAGAAGAAATAGGACAATAGAAAAATGACCTGAGGACATCAGAAGAACCGGTAAGATTCCAGCCTTTTTAGCCTTGGAGTTGCAGAGGTGAAAGACTTTGAGAAGAGAGCCTCAGGGAATCATGTTCCAGAATGGTGGTGGCCTAGGAAATTTGTTCTTCAGGATTAGGTTCACACTGCTCAGCAATCCAGGTACTCAACTACTATAGCCCAGAGAGAAGGAAACTTGGGTACTGCTTCAGCTGGCAGCAGACTTTGTCATCAAGTATGTGCTGTTTTTAGGTACATGCAGAATGCAAGAGTTGTGATGTCAAGAAGGCTTCCACCTAAATTACAGAAGAAGGCCTAGGAGGCCAGGCAGTGTGCCCCTGAGAGGGAAGTGTGTGAAGCTGACCCAGAAAATTGGAGAAGTGAGGAATGTGAATCATCTGAGGAAAGCTGCAAGGAGTGAGCAAAGCCAGCCCATGGGAGAAGCCATGAAGGCTGCAATCACTGACTGTACCATGGAGGTGAAGCCACCCAAGCTCTTTAGAGTTCACATCTTGCCACAGATTGCCCTGGATGCTGGACATGAAACTATGGGATTTAATGTTTGCTGTATTAGACTTGCTTTGGTCTCATTCATTTTTATCCCTCTATTTTGAATGGTAATATTTATCTTGTGCCATTGTGTGTTGTAAGTGTTTAACTTTCCATTTGTATAGGGAGTTCACAGCTGTTTGCCTTAAATTTCAGAGGAGACTTTGGAATTGGATTTTTCATCCATGCTGAAATTGTTAAAACTTTGGCCTAAAAATAGGTTAAATTCCTTTTGCATAAAGGGATGCACATAGTCTTTTAGGGGTCAGGGGCATCATGTTATGGTGTATATCTAGATGTCCCTCCAAAGCCTCATGTGCTCATAGGTGGGGCTTTTTGAAGGTGGCTGGATATACTATGTGTGCATGTGGAGTAAAGACATGATGGTGGGACTATGGGTGTGATGCTTGGATTAAGAATGTATGAATTAGTTCATTAATTGGTTTGGCATAGTTCTGAGTTCCCCAAAAGGTGGGCAGCCTAGATGGAATACAAATGGATCAAAAGAAAAAGCTGCTTTGCTACTTTGCTGGTGGCTGCCTTCTGCCTGCCCTGCTTTACCATGAGCTCTCTTCTGTGTTGGCCCCCTGCTATACCACCCTGCCTTGGAGCCAGCTGACTATGGACTGAAACCTCTACAAACTGTGAGGAGTTTAACTTTAACTTTGGATGTAGGGTATTTTGTCTAAGCAATGTGAAAAATAGCTAAGACATTAGACAATTTGTAATTGGTCTCTTAGAAAGCAGTAGATTAAAAATCTACAAAAATGAAATGGTGAAGACCATGCGATAATAATACATCAAATTAATTTTTTTAACTTGGTCTTTTGTAAAGAATGAAATTAAAACTGACCTTCACTTTTGTATGACAACCATGGCTGTGTTTGTACAAGTTTCAAGTTTAGAACTAATAACTCATTTGTGTTATTTGAAGAGCTTAGAAGAAACTCTTTTTGCTTGAAAAAGTAAGATGTATTAAGATGCATAAATATCTTTATGTACTTCAATTTCCTTTTTACTATCTGGAAAGCATTTGGAGATTATGCCTGTGAACACTGCATATTCATGATTATCCATAAAGGATATGATTCAGAATTTGATTTTAAACTATTGCCCTTAATTTACATATTCTCCCAGTTTCCACTTTAGTCATCAAAACTACTCAAAGATGAATTTAGAGTTAAAGAAGCTAGGTAGTTTCTCTAGCTTATTTTTAAAAATCAGTCCTTTTGAGGTAGCCTATTGTATTTTCATACAGGTATCATCACTATAAATTTGGCTTTATTGAACAGAAATTCACCTTCTTGTATTTCTTGCTCAGTCACTACCATGTCCACACAGTTGAACACACATGCAGAACACTGTTGTTTATTACTTCCTGGACGCCCACATCTTCCTTTCCATTAAAGTGTATTTTTAAGCTTGATTAGTAACTTGTTCATAAGCAGATTGTTTTGGGTCCTACTTCCTGCCATCTTTTAATTAAACATTAATTGGTGACGACATTTTGATAATACATCATTCAGAATTAAACCAATATCCCCTATATTCTCCTTGCATGCAACATGGCAGAACTCTTGACTCTCATAGTTCTGGAAGCTGTTTCTCTTGATGTGGAGAAGGTTGCTGAATCAAAATAACTTTGATTGGAGACAAATTTCAATAAGAAGTTTCAAATTTTATATATACCGTGGGAATCATGAGACATTTTGGGGAAAATTACAAATCAGGTTCAGCTTTTAGAAAAGTAAATTTGGCATTTTTAATGCATAAGCATTGTAAGAGAAAAGTAATAAGTTTGGACTGAATTTATTCTGTTCTATATCATATGTATAGATTTGATCAGTAGGCAATCAATGTTTAAGACTTACACTTACTAAGGAGAACTAGGAGTGTGGGAATTGAGTAAGATTTAACATAGGTAACGCCATCTTGTCATGATCCTCCATCTTGTGATGGGACGTCTTGAGTTCACTGAAAGGACACAGAGTTCCCGGAATGTGCTTGTTTATCTGTTAAGAAATCATGAAATGTACCAATGCTTGCTGTGTAAAGAACATCCTGTTAGTTGAGTAAAGAACATCTGGAAACTCCCCTAACTGTCCCCTAACCGCAAAAATTCCACTTCTGTAGTTCTGCTTGCTAAGTTCCCCTGCAGTCTCTATAAAACCACCTGACCCCCTGAGCTCGGGGCCTCTCTGAACCTCCTAGCTTGGAGAGCGCCTTCTGGCCAGACTAATAAAGTCCGCACTCAACCTGAGTCGGTGTTGTTGGTGTGATCCTTGTTCGGGTGGCTCTCACTACAGTCTGCTCCTTGGAGCGTTTGATGGGATTAGGTCCTACAGGAGGAAGATACAGTTCAACATAGTCAACCAAGTTCCCTCTTCCATTTAAGTTTTCTGTAGCATGATCATTTAGCCTCTCACATACCATGCAAAGTATCTTTATCTTGTACACAGGGGTATTATAGTAGAACAAAATGATTGATGGTATATCACAAATGATTAAAATGATACTAACACTCTTCTAAGTGTTAGATCATTGTTAACTTATTTATTCTTCTTTTGAACTCTTCAAGGTCATATTTCCATCATCAATTTACAAACAAGGAAACTTAGATAATTTAAATAGTCTGTATGATGTCCTATAGCCTGTAAGCAGTTGAGCTACACTTCATGTCAGTGGTCTAGTTTCAATGTGGTTGGTCTGAACATCTTCACTGTGCTCCCTCAGTAGAGTTAGGACAATGAAAAATAAATTCCATCAATGTAACTGCAAATAAAGTGACCCCTTATTTCACAGCCTGGTGTCAGAAATGTTTATACTCTTATAAGCAGGCTCCTTCCATGGGAATAAGTACTGAAAGATAGAAATAGGAAATCTGGGTGGTTGCTTCCATTTCAAGAGTGAATATGTTTCAGTTGAGAAGTGTATTAAATAGGTAAAGTCACTCTTCTACCAAAACAAGATGAAGGTGGGATTTAATTTTTTTCTTTTTAAGAAATTCATCTAGTCTCTTTTTGCAAAGTACATTACTGATGAATTATTTTTAAAAACCTAATTTTCATTTGACTTAATGCAATCATCAGTTCATACCTAAAAATTTAAATTTGAAAATACTCATATATTGTTCAATTGTATGACTTGTCCATTTACAGCTGATTATTATTATTTATGGAAGTTATGTTCTATAAAGTTACTACTAATGCTGAATTTAGAAATAATGAACCTTTGCTCCTGAAGGAACTACAGAGTTTAGCTCTTGTGATCCTTTGACACAGCATTAATGTCAAAAAAATTATTATGTAGCCTTGTTTTATGTGTATTTCTATTTAAACAGAACTTATTTAAACTATATTGTTCATTCATCATTGAACTCATGGCCAGTATCTCTATTGCAGCTCTATAATGTATGCCTGAATGAACCTTATCTTATACATATGTTTTCTCCATGTGGCCTTCGTGTATCTAGGAACATAACACTTATACTTGAGGGGCATTTATAACATTAAGACCATTAACCAGATAAGCATGCATGAAAACACCTAGCAGTAAGTAGATCATGAAAAGAATACTTGTTTTTAGTATGAGAATTGAAATATGAAGACAAAAGATCACCTTTTGACTATAGCTGGAAATGGGCTTCAGGTAGCTCAAATCTTGCCCCACACCTACATGCCCACAAATGACCTTGAAAGGGCTATAAGTAATAATTTGGAGCCTATAAGTCAATTGTAGCAAATAGGCAAATTTTCAAATATAAACTCTATGAACAATTAAGACTGATATATTTGCCTCTATATATTTACCTTTCCATTTTGTTAAAACCTAAGAATAGTTATTTTGTGAAGATATCAATTGAGATGGACCACTGATAACAGAAAAAATTGAGAAATCTTTAGAATTTTTCCTAAGGGAATTATTTCTCCATATGTCACAATATTATTAGAACATCTTTTTAAATATGAGATTCAGAATTATTGCTGTGATAGTTAAGAATACCCTTGCTAAAAGATGTTAATTATATTAACTGAGTTTGAAGCCTACATGTTTCCTTTCCTTTACCTCTTAGGAACAAAGAGGCTTTTAGGCACTACAATTATTCAAAGTGTATGAAAAAGTTTGGAAAAACTAATAGAATAAAAATGCACATTTACAATCAGAGATGAATATTTAACATACCTTTCTCTGTCACAGATAAAATAATCAAAGATCACTAATGATATGGATGATTTGCCTAGTACACTTAACATACTTGACCAAATTGAAATATATACAACTAAAGTCCAAGAAAATTAGAATCACATTTTTTTTCTGAGTGCCAATGGAATCTGTACAAAAATAGAACCTATACTGGACAAAAATAAATTAAGATAAAACAATTTTCAAAGAATGAAATAATATGGAGGATGTTCTCTGAATACAGTGGAATTAACATAGAAATCAGTAAGGTAAACATGATTAAAAATTCCCCAACTATTTAAAGATTGATTATAGGTAAAAGGAGAAATCATAATCGAAGTTAGAAAGCAGTTTGATATGTGAGCTCATGAAAATGCTATATATAAAATCTGAGACTAAATTTTGTTTCATCCTGTGTCAACTATCTGTTACATTTTTTGAGAAATTTGTTAATTTCATCAAAATTGTTGAATTTGTTGGCATAAGGTTTTCATAGTGTCCTCTTACATTCTTTTTAAATGATTATATAATCTGTAATGATAACTCCTCTTTAATTCCTCATATTGGTAACTTACATACCTATTTTGTGAACAGAGTAGCTATAACTTTTTTTATAAATCATATTTGTTCATCTTTTCAAAGAAATGGCTTTTGAGTTTGTTAATTGTCTCTATTGCTGGTCTACTTTCTCCTTCACTGATTTCTATTCCTTATTATTTCCTTTCTTTTTACTTTGGGATACTTTGCTCTTCTTTTTTTAGCTTCTTGAGGTAGAATTTTTAGATTCTAAGTGTTTTTAATCTTTATTATCTTCTACTATAAGCATAAAACTATTCATCTTCTTTGAGATACACAAAAATTTATGTTATATTTTCATTATCATTAGCCCAAAAATTAAAAAAACTGATTTTAATGATTTATTCAGAAAGATTTGATAAAATTCAAAAGTAATTACTTAAAAATTCTCATCAATGTAGGAATATAAAGGAACATCCAAGATCTAATATAGTGTATCTGCATAAGCCGATACTTAATGATAAAATATTGTTTTACCTCTGAGTTCAGAAGCAAGGCAAGAATGCCCACTACCAGCAATGTATAAGAGACCTTAGTTTAACAAGGCAATAAAAAATAAAGAACAACACTGTCATTAATGACAAATGATGTCGGGAGCAATTCTACATAATTTTTGGGAAAAATCATTTCACAATTAAAATTATGATGAGGCCTAGTTCTTCTGCCTATAGGCCAGCTATGGCATGTCGAGACCTAACTCCATTTTGGCCTCTGGTCCAGCTAAACCTCAATGGTCCGGTGATGCTGTGATGCTCCGGGACAAGACTACACCAGCTGAAGACATCCTGGGAGGAACAAAATCATCCACATAGTTCCTAATTGTTCTAGGATTTTTGCTGCTGCTGCCCTCTGAGTCACCTTTTAGATTTGTTAGTCTCCTGATGTACTCAACTCTCTGCCCTGAGTTATCTGTTACATTTGTTTTTCCTGATGTACTGAATAAAGGCAAGGCAAGCTCCAGGCTTTTGTCTTTGCTGCCCAGAGCAGCACTGATCAGGCCCAAAGCTCAGCTTCTTCTCTAATTCTCATTTTTTCTAGCTTTTCTCTCTAATAAATTAATTTGCCTTGTGCTGTCGTGGCTCGAAGGAGACTAGAACATAACTCCAGAGGTTCTAGTAATGTCCCCTTTCTCTGTTCCCTACAAGATGACATTACTGCACATAAAAAAATAAGAAGTATGAAATAATGGATTCATTACTGGAGCAGTTAAGTGACTTTCGCAAGATTTGTGGGTACATGTCAATATAAAAATCAATTTTATTTCCATAAACCAAGTGACTTTAGCAAGATTGGTGGGTATATGTCAATATAAAAATCAATTTTATTTCCATAAACCAGTAACAGCCAATTAGAAGCTAAAGTTAATAATACAAATCATCTTTACTATTTATGAATACATCTAATAAAAATACCAAGAATCTGTAGTTCTTAGGAAGTAAGTCTAAATGAAAGAAGTATAAGACCTCTGCTGTAGAGACTACATTCTTATAAGGAATTAAAGATGAGTTGACAAAAAAGAAAGTATACACCTTGTCTCATAAACATTCAATGTTGCTAAGATATCAAGTCTCTTTGAGTTGATGTAAGAGTGAGTAATATCCCATTAAAAATCTCAGGAAGTTTGAATGTGTGTGTGATACTGATAAACTAATTCTAAAATACATATGAACATTCTAAAAAATCTAGCCTAGCCAAGCCAAGCCAAACTTGAAGAATAATAAGTGAAAAACTTACTCTGGCATATATCAAGATTAATTTATTATAAAGCCACAGAAATAAAAACAGTGTTATAAGGAAACAAGGAAAGACACATAGGACAATGGAAAAAAGTGACCCCAGAACCAGGCCCACATAAAGACTGTCACCAGATTTATGACAATTTGTGGGAGGAAAGTCTTTCCCATAAATAGCACTTGGTCAATGGCATAAGAAATTAACATGGCCCCGTATCTCACACCATATGCAAAAAGTATAAGATTATATTATAAAGCTAAATGTTAAAGATAAAACAACAAAGCTTCTGGAATAAGACATAGAATATCTTCCTGAATTTATGATGGAAATCATTTCCTAAATAGTATATCAAAAAGTACTAATCACAAAATCATGGATTAATTGGATTTCATTAGAGTTAAGAATTTTGATTAATCAAAATCCCAAGAAAATCACTTTGTAAATCACATACTGGGAAGGCATTTAGTAATATATAATGTTTTATAAATATATTGTTGAATGTCCTTTCCCAGGACGTATATGTCTGCCCTCCCAATCATTTATCTATCTTCTCTTACAAATAAATAACCAAAATATGAGAAAAAGATTTAAACAGTTCTTTACAAAAGGTAATATTGAAATTAAGCATTACTGAAAGATGCTACATAAGCTGTCTGCCTGTTGGCACATATGCTTGCATCTTTGGTTCAGAAACACGAGCCACACAGGCCACTACTAGGAGGTTTTATACCTTGCTTCTCTAGACTCAGAACTTTTCTAAGCTCCAAGCTGAACAGCGCCTCTACCAGTCAGTCTCTGCAGCTAAGACTCACCACAATGACTCGGCTAAGATCATCCTAATGGCCAATGGTTCTTGTTCCATAACTTCAATTACTCAGTATGAGTCCACTTCATTGCATCACAGTGTGCATACCTGCAATATCTGTGTTCAGCTTTCTCCTAGCACAAAGTGTGAAAATTTGACTTTCACTTGTGTTCCCAGAAGGCTTATGCTGGTGACTTACACAAAACAGAGGGAACAATGTCAATCCACAAATTATTCTTCACGTAATTTATAAATATGAAAGGAAGAAGAAAAGGCAGGAAGGAAGGAGAGGGGGGAGAAAGGATAGAAATAAAACTTAGGAAAAGTCTTCTTTCCTGGACTCCTACCTCAAATTATTTCAATGCTTCCTCAATTCTCATTTTATAGGCTAGGTAAACATCGTGAGGGAACACTTTTCCTTCAAATTTGAGGAATATTCATAGATTTGCAAATGTCATCAGAGCAAACACCTGCAACCCACAACTATTTTAAACCAAGAGAAGCACACAGCATGCAGAGCAGAAAGCTCAGTTTCAACCCTCAGGTAGCAAACAATATTCCAGCAGCGTGTGAAAGTTTCCTCCTGGTGATGTAAATCATTCTATTTTTAAAAAGGGAAAATCTGTATAAAACTACATGTGAGGATTGTGGCTACAGAAAAGTGTCACATTTTCCCGGATTCATCATGTATGAACATGAAAAATATTGTGACTCAATGAAGATCGAGACCTCACTTTCTCCCCACACAGGACTCCATCACCCCCTTTTCCATTTATAATTTTACAGACATTCCACTTTCTTTGGGGTATGTGAGGAGGATTCACAGAGATTCTGAGATAGAGGAGGCTTATTACTTATTTCTCAGAGAGCTGGCATGTCCCAGTTGATATTCTGTCATGAGAAGCAGCAATTACCTTTTTTCCTCCAAATTCTGGCTAAATGTGGCATTTCTATTTGCTGGTGTGATCCTCTTCCTGTCCCTGATAAAGGATGCCTCTTGCATGTGAATATCCCTCACTGAACAAATAAAAGATGGTAGGGGAAAGACACCATGGTAGATGCTTGTGGGTAGAGTTCTCATTTATTTGTGTATTTTTAAGAATTAAAACAAACTTTCCATTGTCTTCACTGCTACAACTTCCCTGAAGCACTGTGGCCAGAGTGACTTCTGGCCTTTGAGCCTGGCCTCTGTCTTGGTTGGTTCCTTCTTGCTCAGGAAAGACAGAGGACATTGGTCCAGCCCTGTCTGTTAGGAACAAGCTAGGTTGGACTCTCCTCACCTACCTGACTCACTTCTCAAGTGATGGCTCCTACTTTGTCTCAGGCTGCCTATCTCTTTCAGGGGTCCTGCCTCTTTCGATCCTGGCCTGTGTTCTTTTGTCAGGGAAGCTGGAGAAGAAAGCTACCTTACTATCCTCCCATCCTTTTGTGTGTGGTGTGAAATGATGCACCTTCAAAGTGGTTGCCTTCATGGTGAAGGTAAGAGCACATAATCAGGGAAAACACATGGTTTTAAGAACAACATTCAGCAAAGGCAAGATCCAGGTATTTTGGTGACTGTCAAAGGTTGCCTTTAAATAACCACCTACCTACTCAGAATGGAGTGTAGACAATAGGGAACCAGGACAAACTGTTGCTAGGGTTATTTGGACAAGCAGGTAAGCAGTTACACCCAAGAAAAGGTGACTGAGTGTATTAGGCGTCTCTAAAGGAAAAAAATCAATATAATATATATGTAGAAGTATACAAAAGGATTTATTAGGTAGACTTACAAGGTCAGAAGTAGAAAAGTAACAATGTCTGTCTATAGGATAAGAGATGGAAAAATCCAAAAAAGGCCTTCTGTGTGCTGGAGAGCCAGAAGTAGTAGCATTGAAGGTTGAAGGCTTGAAAGCTCACGGCAGTTATTGGTGTGACTCTAGGTTTGAAGCCTGAAGAAACTGGAGACTAGTGTCCAAATGTAATGGTGAAGACTGGAGCTCTTCCGAAAACAAGGAAACATTTCCTCCTTTTTTCCCTTTTCTTTCTGTCTATGCCTATTGGTATAGACAAATCTATTGGTTGGTACCACTCAAAAATAGGGTGGGTCTTCCCCTATCAGTTTGCTGGCCTACATGTCAATCATCCACAGACACACCCATAATTTACTAATCTGCTAGGCCACTCTTGCTCAAATTAAGTTAATTAATTGTGACATCACAATTAATGATCACCCTGAGGGAATGTGAATAAATGATTGTCAAGATTTGAGGATGCAAGCTCAGGTAGGATTGACAGCTGAAAAGTGATGATTTGAAATGGACAGAATCAGGCAATTGTCTTGCAGTGATGGAGAACCTTTCAGAGCTTTCAATGATAACAAATAGCCAGCTGTGGCACATATGCCATATGTTCACCACCACTGAGAGTGACCTAAAAGACCTTTAAGCCCTCATTAGGGACTTAGATCCATTTGAATTACTCTCCTAGAATGGCTTATTTTTGTATTTTTTCCCATACTTCTGGTAAAGTAGTTTTTGTTATAATCAGGATATCTGTCCTGAAAATAGATTGTTCATTATTCATGGCTGCACTATGTGGTGGTAATAGGAACAATGATTTTATATTCCGGAAAACTCAATTAGAAATATTCTGGCTCAAGATAAACTTGTGTTTATCATAGCATGTTTTTTGATTTGTGCATTGGAATACAGGACCTTTATATGTGTGGAATATAAAAGATAATAATAGTATTTCCAGAGTCATGTCCCCAGATGGTGAATGAGTAACTCCCCAGAAAGGAAAATGGAGACCTCAACTCAGCCAGCCAAGTTGGTTCTTGACTCACATCATGGAAAACGAATTTCTGGGTATTTCAGCATGAGGCATAGACAGGTTTACTAGGGAAAGTTAGACGTTAAGGGGGACTAGCAAAAGGACTCCAGCTTGAGTAACTGGAGGGGGCTCACTCTGATGCAGGGGTTCAGATAGCTCCACTCACAGAAAGCACAAGACCAGCTTTCATAGATGAGCCAGAGTGGACCAGGTTCCAGTTGAACATTATCTCAGTTCTGGTCCTAGTTTCATAGCTCCAGGGGGATCCTCATGGGTTGAGGAGCATTCCGGTTCTCATGAGATCATTGTAATTGCTTGGGAGAGGGAATCTCATCATGTGCTAGTCTGCAAGGCTTTGCTTTTCTTGAACTTGAGGAAATTACAGGTTTAAAAACTAGATATCACTTTAGGGCATCTGAAACAAACATGGAAAAAACTGGTGATTTGATGTCTTTGTAAATCCTGAAAACTATTTTAGTTACTGGTATCCTCAGTATTAAAGGGAGATCAGATAAGCTAGGTAGATGTAGGGCTAATAAACCTTGTTTTCCCAACTTTTCCTAAATGATTAACATTCCTATGTGCAGAGTTGAACAGGGGTCTGACTCAGAGTTTTAAGGTAATGAGGAAAAGTTTCCTTTCTACCTATCTATATTTTTTCTATCTTACCTCAGTTGTAGTCCTAAGGAAGAGCTCCAAGACTATGTGTGGTGCCTGAAAAGCCCATTGAACTTGCTCTTGGTGTGGGCTTGTGCCTGTGTGCACAAGTGGCAGAAGGTCTCATACGCTGTGCTCTGTAAGCTGGAGCGGAGGTTACCAGGATAAGAAAAGAAAAAGTTCTTACCAGATGTGAATCTGACTTCAGATAACCCAATTAGCCCGGATTCCAGCAGGCACAAAGATGTTGTGACTCAAATAAAATAGCAAGTGGCGAGATGTTGTGTAATGAAACACATAGGTTTTTACACTAAAGAAATGCACTGCAGTGTTAAAAGGCACTATTTCTCATTGATTAAAACATAGCCTTTGGAGTACTAATACTTGAGTTTATGGGACAGCTACATCACTGTGTGACATTGAGCCGGCTATTTTTCCTTCTGCACCTCAGTTTCTTATATGCATATAAGTGTTGTGATTATACCTATAAAATAATTAGCATAGTGCCCTAGCAAATAATAAATTTTCATCAATGCTGGTCATCATCATTTACATGTAAGACCAAATGTGGAGAAAATTCACTGAGTCTCTTCTTTCAAGGGTTAATATTTTGTTAGCATTATTAATTTTTTGACATCTTATTTTCTTATGTATTTATTTGAGAAGGGCCTGATTTGAGGTTTCGGTTTCATTGAAGGATACTTTGGTGATAATCAATGTGCTCATTAGCATATATAATTATGTACATGTGTATGAGTGTAAATGTATGTTGAAGATGGTGTACATAAGTAAGGAATGTGTGTGTGCATCTGTGGATGAGTGTAAACGTGTGAATGGATGTGTATGTATTGACAAATGCTGCATGAGTTTCCTGAGGGTGCTACAAAAATTTACCACAAATTTGGTGTTCAGAAACAACAGGAATTTATTCTCTCACTGTTCTAGAGGCTCAGAGTCTGAAATCAGTATCACCATGCTGTGATCAAGGTGTTGGCAGGCAGCACTCCCCATGTAGGCTTTGGGGAGAATTCCATCCTCGCTTCTTCCAGATTCTGGTGCCTGCTGGCATTCCTGGAATGGTGGCCACATCACTCCCATCTCTGCCTCTGACTCCACACAGCCTTTCTTTCTGTGTGTGAGATCTCTCATTGCCTTCCCTTACACTGAAAAACATACAGTGGCAGTTGGGGTCCATCTGGGTAATCCAGGATAATCTCTTCATCACAAGATCATTATCAACATTAGCAAAGACTCTTCCAAATAAGGTAATGGGTTTCAGGAATTGGATCTGATATTTCTGGAGAATCATTATACACGTCTAAATGCATATATGTATGTGGAGGGCCTATCAGTATGTGGATATGTGAGTGTGTACATGATTGTGTGATTGGTGTATATGCATGTATATAAAAGTATATGTGATTATTGTGTGTGCATATGCCTGCGGGCTACAAATGTACGTGCATGCATGCATTTGTATAGTCACACTGTGGGACATGAGTGTACATATGTGTATATGTGTGTGGATGGATAATGGATATGCAGGGATATTTGCATGCATGTATTTTTTATGGGAAGTAGGTTATTCATCTGATCTTTCCCTAAAATATTTTATTAAAGTTCTGAAATGTGAATCAGTTGAAAGTCTGTTCTAATGAATCCATATTCTCTAAACAGATGGCCAAATAAACACAATGTTTCTACCTTCCCAGAAATCATCTTAAGCACAAAATTATTACAGTTTGTGAGAAAAGAGCAACCCTGTTTAAATCCTGGTAAACAAGCAAGCATGTACCTCTCTTACCTCTGTCTGAACCTCAGAAAGAGGACCCAAGTGGGAGTTCAACTTAATGAAAAATGCATTAGAAGCCGTCCTGGTGGCACTAAGGATCTATTACTCATTTTAATCTCAGCCAACCAGGTAAATAGGCACTGGTGCATGAACCCTGGCTCTGAAAAATTAGGGAAAGCTTAATGATAGACAGTGGCCCTAAATGAGGGTTTTAAGCTCTCTTTTTCTCTGCATTTCAAAACTGCCTGTGGAAATAATAGGTTTTATGAGAAATGGAATATGCTACAATCTATTTGGTGTTTGGTGTTAGGAGGGAATGAGGAAAGATAAAGATATGTTGAAGTAACTGTAAGACAACTTAATATATATTTAATATATTTTACATATTAATATAATACATATAAATAGCTCAAATAATTATTTAAAGTATATGTGCTATGAAAATAAAAATGCATTCAATAAAGCACTCCATTAGCTGCCATGGAGATGACAAAGGTAGTGAAGGAAATGTACCCATCTTGATCCATTTATAATTATTTCTGGGATATAAATTAAAGCAGGTTATATGTGACATAGAAATGCATATGATGCAGTTCAGAAGAGGAACAGAACCTCTGGTAAGGGAAGCTAAGCAGCATTCATAAAGCAAGTAGTTATCAACTGGCTTCCATCCATGACTAAGAAGTCAATTAATAGAGCTGACTCTAGGGAAGATAAGAACTAGTTGAAACTAGTAAAGACAGGAAAATATAGGGAATATTAGAATAACATATAACTCCATCTTTCTGGGGCATAGGCTATCTCTTGAAGATGATTTCTCCATAGTACTGGTATTTTGGGTCAGCTGTATCTTCGATGTAGGGGGTTGTCGTATAGGATATTTAGCAGCATGCCTGGCCTCCACTCACCACATGCCAGCAGCAGGGTCCCTCCCATGTCCTCACCTAAAATGTTGTGATGAATGAAAATTTGCCTGGGCACTGCCAGATGTTTCCCAGGGAGTGTGGTGTGCAAATGCTGCTAGCAGAGCACCTCTGCTCTAGAACCTTGCTGCTTTTCCCATAGCATCAGCATCTCCTGGGAGCTGGTTAGAAATGCAGCGCTTGGGCTCCATTCCAGGCCTGCCTTAGCAGTTGGCCTTTCAACAAGAGCCCCAGGTGTCTCACAGGCACATTAAAATCAGAGCACTAGCACTCTGAGGAATAATAGGAGAAAGGGCTGGCAGTATTGGTTAGGGTTAGATCATGAAAAGGTTGGAACATTTTGCTACAAATTTAGATTTAACATGGCAGGCAATGAGGCCTGTATTGAATGTTTCCTTTCATTACAAATTTATTTCAGAAATTCTAGAGTGGCAGTTTGATATTGCCTACTTAACATTCTGCTCACTTTTCTTACTACCTCAAACTCAATTTTTAGGAGAATGACAAGTGCCAGCTGAAAACTATTTCTAGTCTCCCTTGTGATTGAGGGGACCACAAGACTATATTTTGAACAGTAGTTATTTGGGGGCTTAAAAGAAAATTCTTTAAGAAGTAGGTTGACTTTGTCTTTTTTTTCCTCTCAGGCCTTTCTTCTTTTTTCTTGGAATTGAGCATAATGCTTTCATTTCCAACAGTCATCTTCAAAGTTTGAAGAAAAAAGCCATTGTATAAATATGGTGGAACACAAAATGAAAAAACAAACCTGTCTTCACAGAGAAGAGAGAAAAATAAACCTCCATTTTGTTAAACTACTATTGTTCAGTAATCTCTTACAGATGAATGCAATTCTAACTGATTAAGATTGTTGTTGGTATGATGGATGAATTGGAGGAAAGGAAATCCAAAGAGAGATTATTGCAAAAGTCTGGGTGGGAAACTGGGAGAACATAACAGAAAATGCAGAGGTGTTGAGAACCTGATTTCTTCTTGGAGAGATGACGATTTGTATGTTTATCTCTGAAAACAGAGGTGCTACAGTTTATAAACATTTGAAAATCAAGAAGAGGAGTGGTTTCTTGATGATAGCCATTCTTTCTGGAGTAAAATGCAAACTCAGTATTGTTCTAATTTGCATTTCTTTAATGGCAGGAGATGTTGAACTTTTTTTTGCATATTTATTGGCCATTTGTACTTCTGAGTACTGCCTGTTCATTTCAGTTGCCATACAGCAGCACAATTCATAGTAGCTAAATCTTAGAAGCAGTCTGTCAATAGATGAATGGATAAACATAATGTATTTACATACAAGGGAGTACTACTGTCATACAGAAGGATAAACTTGTCATTTGTAGGTAAGTGGATACATCTGAGACAGTAATATTAGGTGAAATAACTCAGACACAGAAGATTAAATATTGTATGGTTTCTCTTATCTGAGAAATCCAAAATTTAAATAAAGAGCAAAATGAAAGGTAAATAACAGGAAGTAAAGAGATCTTTGGAAGGAGAACGAAGGGAGGGAAGGGGATAAAAAAAGAATTGGAAAAAACAGAGATACAAATGGGAAAGGGACCAAGATATGGAAAAAGCAGGGAGAGGAGACAAAAAAGAATTAAGATGTGTTATGTATATGTATCAGCTCTCAGGCCAGGTGTGGCAGCACATGCTTGTAGTCCCAATACTTGGGAGGTTGATGCAGGTGGATTGGCATGAGTTTGAGGCCAACCTGGGCTACCTAGTGAGTTTAAGTCTAGCCTGAACTACATAGCAAGACCCTGTCTCAAGAAACAAAATGCGTGCAGATGAAAACAACACTGAGATTCCACCTCACTCCAGAAAGAATGGCTGCTATCAAGAAATCAACCAATAACAAATGTTGGTGGGGCTGTGGGGAGCAAGGAACCCTTCTCCATTGTTGGTGGGAGTGTAGACTGGTGCAACCACTGTGGAAGTCAATATGGAGATACCTCAAATAACTAGGATTAGAGGTCCCATTTGACCCAGCTATCCCTCTGCTGGGCATCTTTCCAAAAGAATTAAAAGAATCATACCACAGTGATATATACACACTCATGTTTATGGCGGCACAGCTTGTAATAGTTAAAACTTGGAAACAGCCCAAGTGCCCATCAACTGGAGACTGGATAAAGAAGTGGTTTTTCTATAAAATGGAGTACCACTCAGCCATAAAGAACAAGGAACTAGAAACATTTATAGCTAAATGAATGCACATTGAGGCCATACTCTTAAGTGACATAAATAGGACACACATGCGTAAATACCGCATAGTTTCTCTGCTGTGAAAATCTAAAAGTGTAAATAAGGTTCAAATGATATAATTGATAATATGAAATAGGAAGAAAAGATCTAAAGGAGTTGGGGAAGTGGGAAGGGTAGGGGAAAGGAAAGAAGGGAAAAGAAAAAATATGAAAAAAGGAAGAAAGGAAACAAAGGCTCTATAAATAGGGAAGGGTGGAGGGGGTGAAGGGAGGGCAGGGAAATAGGGAAAAAATAAGAACTAAGATACATCATGTAAAGGTACAAGATCTTAACGATGAATGGATAAATATAACTGTATTTTATACCTAAAATGTACTAATAAACTTAATGGAAAAAAGAAAACATGCATCAACTCTGCATGATAAATGTGATCATTATGTAATGCAAACATGTACTAATAAAAATAAAAGTTAAAAAGAAGAGTGGGATTGTGATACTGTGATGAGGTTGGCTTATCAATAAGATGTTAGCTAGGAGCATATGTCCTGCAGGAGAGACGTTTCCTGTGAAGATAGGAGGATACTAGAGGTGGATACTGAAAAGGACTGGGGATTGACAAAATGAAAGGAGGAGAAAGGGTATGATCATAAAAATGTTGATGTGGAGAGAGAAACCTGAAGTAGAGTAATGGGCTAGGGATGTTAGAGATTTGTGCTACCCAGGTTTCTCAGGTGGGGTAGTGCAAAAGGGTTTGCAAGGCAATAGATTTAATACAGGATATATAATTTATAGGATTATTTTATAATATTCACCCAAAAAAGTCAAATGCGCAAGAATGCAAGAGATCTGTCTGCACTCTGGAGATTCAAAGAATTCAGCACAAGGCCTGGATCCCATGGCAATGTCCCATATGAGTCCAGGTGAAAGCTTGGTGCCCATGGCAATGTCCCCTATGAGTCTGCATCAGAAGGCTGTGGTCTTCAATGGAAGACTGAAGGTCTGTGCTGGAAAGCCCAGGGGTCGCTGAAGGCTAGAGAATCTGCATTGGGAGCAAGGCAATGACATCCAAGTGAAAGTGAAGATCGGAGCTCCTCCAAAGAGAACAACAACCAAAGTGCAGCAACCTCTGCTCTTCCAAGAGGAGGAGGTGGGCAGGAGGTGAGATGCTGGCAGGTGAGTCTTTGTCAGACCCCCATAGGTGAATTGCAGCGGAATCCTTCAGGATTCTAGAGTAAGCCCCTTCCAAGGAAAATTCTCCCTCCTGTTTTCCTTTTATTCCTGTTCTGACAACAATCCTCAGGTGGGTCTTCTATGCCCAGAACTACACTGATTTCATTCAGCTGGGGATTCCTACTCAATTGTGGATTAATTAATTAATCCACCACAGGTAGTCACTGGAGCTTTTTTGGGGGGAAAGTCTATTTTCTCAAGCTTTTGCTTGCTTTCAGAGGTCAGGCTGAGAAACTGAGACATGCTTACATTTAACTGTTCTCTTAACATCTGAAGAAGTGCTAGTAATAATTTCTTCCTCATTCTCAATGCAGATCATTTGGATTCTCTCTCTCTCTCTCTCTCTCTCTCTCTCTCTCTCTCTCTCTCTCTGCTGAGGATTGAACTCAGGGCCTTCCACATGCTGGGTGAACACTTTACCACTGAGCTATAAGCCCGGCCTGAAAGTCCGTTTACTAAACACCTGCAGATGTATGTAGGTCATATGCTGCATGTTTTCAGGAAAGCAGAGATGATTAAATGATGAGATTGGCCTGATCACATGAGAAGATTGCCGCAGTAGAGCTCATGCCTAGTATGGCAATCAGATAGATGTGAAGAGAGCTATAGTATGGTAAAGTGCAAGGTACTCTAGTTCTGGGAATTAAAGGCTTAGGGGCATCTCTAAAGATAGGACTTTTCATTTGTTCAAAATGTTTGGGCTCAGTTTCTGCTTCTTTGGAGAGTACTACCTTGGTCTTCCCTTCTCTTTTGGGCATAAAACTCCATTCTCTTTAAATATTTCCCTCATTTACAAACAAACAGTCTCAAGTCTTATTTATTTTTTCTTTTCTAAAATAAGATGCTCATTGTAGCCACTGTTTCTCTTTGTGCCTAAAGTCACTTATCTGCAATTATGGAATCCCAAACTCTGAAAGCCAGAAACTTTGAAAAAAATTATGTATTTATATAATTATATATAGATTAGAAAATTATATATCTATATAAATATATATCTATATATTTATAGATATTTATACAGATATAGATATATATTTATTTACATAGATATTTATATAGATACAGATATATTTCTCATTTGGGAGCAAAGCATCTGCCAAACTATTATGAGGTACTATATAGTCTTCATCCATCCTTAGAACATTTATTTCATTTTTATTGAAGAAATATTAATGTGTTTGGTTAAAAAGTGCTGCCCAATACCTTACTACAAGAAAGAGTGTTATTATCCTTTGAAATTAGGAAGATTCTGAATACAAACACAGATCTGGTCCCAGGGGTTTTTGGATGAGGGAATTGAGCCTGTAGTGCTCTTGAAGTTGAAGATGAAAATAGGAGGTTGTAATATTTGGGAAAGTGGAGATAGCATGAAAGTGGAGATAGCATTATTTGCAAGTGTCACCATAAGCCAAGTGGAAATCCTATGAGAATCAACTGAAAAGCAATCAGACATGAGTTAACTGACTCTAAAATATGTATACACATCAAAAAATCCAGGGCCAGAGAATTAGCTCAGTGGTACTGTGCCTGCCTTGCAAGCGCCAGGTCCTGAGTTTGATCCCTGGTACCAAAAAAAGAAAAAAAAAAGAAAGAAAAGAAAAAAAAATTCAACCCTACATGATCTTCATGATCTTCTGGTACTAAGCTTATAAGCAGAAACATTTAAGAAGGCTTACCTGGCTCATTAGTTTAAATACCTAATAGAGTTTATGTACTCCAAAATTGGCATTTGGGCTCCTGCCTATCTTGTGGTCAACTTCCCACCTTGCCTTCCACTCCCTCCAGACTCCTGGGGATGGCAGACCTGACTCCAAAATGCAGCTCTGAAGAGGGAACCACAGCCTGCTCAGTAGACTCTTCAGCCTGCCTGTCTGTTCCCTTTTCTTATGTCCCACTGACTGCTGGGACCCAAGCTTCTACCTGGCTGGATTGGGCTCCCTCATCATCTTTGCTCCTTTGCCTCTGGTGCTTGTGTGCTTGTATCTAGAATGCTGTTCCTTGTGTCATTACAACTGCCAACTTCAGTCTTTCCCAGAGATGACATCCAGACAACTTTGTTGAAGCTTTACGCACAGAGAGAGTGTTTAGTATGTCAGATAAACAGCTCAACAATCACAGACATAGGATCTCACAGCTGTCCATGTGCCCAGAGAAGCCATTGAGTTTTGGTGACATTTTGAATCAGAACAATGACTAATGATGCAAATGGGATACAAACTCTGAATCATACAAAGTCACTAACTGTCTCTGTGCCAGGCAAAGGTGAAACAGTGGGACCTATTTTGTATGGTACATGTTAGGGTGTCACAGATAAGCGGGTTCACAGAAGGAACACATTCAGAGATGCTAACTTCCACATTGGTGCATTGTTCTTCCTCCCTCATCTTTCTTTTAGCTCCTTCACTTTCTTTCTTCTATTTTTCATTCATCAGTCTTATCTGAAAATAGAGACAATAACAGTATCTTCCTTACAGATTGTTGTGAGAATTTAATGTCTATCTATCTATCTAACATTTTATTGTTTTATTATTTTTTATTTTTAAAAAAATTTTATTTATTTTTTTTGTACCAGGGATCGAACTTGGGACCTTGGGCTTTCAAGGCAGGGGTGGAACCACTGAGCTAAATCCCTGGCCCCATTTTATTCTTTTTTTAAAAGATGCTTTGAAGCCTGGCCCAAAGGGTTTTTAAGTTTCTACAATTATGGTTGACACAACACTATGTCAGGCTATGTTCTAGGAGGTAAAGATATGAATAGGAAAAACCTGGCTCTTATGTGTTCCCAACATATAGATGTTGCAGGATCCTTTGTTCTGAAGCACAAATTCTGCCATGACCTGGTCTGAATTTGAGAGCTAGCACCATCCTATCCCTCATGAATAATATGACCTCAGTCTCTCTAAATCCTACTTTCCTCCAATGGGAATAATAATAATGTTTGTCTTACTGATTTGTTGTGTCAAATAAAGGACATATGGTGAATGGAGCACTTAGCAGACTATGCAGACAAGTAGTAAATACTGATTACCTTTTTCTGCAGGTGCTAATGATGCAGGACTCTCATCCTTATGGACAGGATGGGAAGAGGATGGGGTTGGGTGAGGTGCTTTGGAGCTGGTATGTGGGGAACTTCTTAAGTACAATATTTCTTCCCTAATATGTTGCTTCTGTAGGGGGTGTGGAATAAGATTGGCTGGCTCCAAACCTCAGCTCATTCAGTGTCTTGTCTTGTGATTTAAGTATTCACACCACCTCTCAAATTGGTTTTCCCTTCTGTAGCATGGGTCAAAGAATTCCTAACTCACATTTCTGGTGAAGATCAACTAAGATAATCAAGGTAAGCAATTGAGTACAACAAGCATTTTTGACATATAACTAATGTTCTTTTAAGTCAGCAGCTACTGTTGTTTTTTGTTAGTATTGGATTCTATGCTTGGAGAAGAGCTTGCATAGCCGGAGCTTCGAGCCTCTCTCTACTATCACCTTTATTCTAAAGATAATTTATTTTGGTTTCTACTATTTTTTCCCTTATTTAAAGAACAATATGTGTTAATCACTGGAAGAAACCTCAGAAAATTCTGTTATGTTTGTTGATCCTCCATCCTTGGGCACACTGAGAGTTACCTGGGGTGAGATGGTGTGTGACAGCCATACCCTTTTGTCTAGCATGTAATTATTAGTTAGCAGTTGGTCTCATAAGGAATCTCACTAAGAATCATATGCTAGCCCATCACTGACAATCTGGCATAAGCCAGGAAAATTAAGTTTATATTTTCTGTTTTGAGATGGTATTTTTTTTTAAATTTTAGGGTGAGAGTGAAATTCAGAGATATAAAAATGTAATGCTTGAGAATGAATCTAGACACTCTTCCGTTGTCCTTGGTTAATGTCTACATGATTCCCTACTAAGCAATGGATGATGTTGCCAACAGCTATTGTTTATTAGGCATCAGGCATTTTCTACGAATCATCTCATTTATTCCAAATGGTAACCCTGAGAAGTATTATTTTTCTTTCTTAGCCAGGAAATAACTCCACATTAAATAACTCTCCTAAGACCACATAGAATTCAAACCAAACTCAATATGCCTTCAACGTTGTTTGAACTGCTGTACCTCTCTCTGGTTAGAGTAGATTTAAAAAAATAAAGAACCAAAAAGCTTTCAACAATACTTTTAACTAAAGATAAATAAATATTCTAGGTACACAAAAGACAAAACATCATAAAAATATAACTGTAAGCTGTAGCTTAAACATGCTTTCCCAAGATTCCAGTCTCATTCCAACATATTTTAAAATCTAATTCAGCAAGCAATGGGGTTCATTAAACTTTGACCTCATTTAAATTGTCAGGTAGAAGAAGCTTATAATAAACAGGCAAGAGCAAACAAAAATTGCGTACAAAGAGCTTTGGAAACATCTGAATACAAATCACTTTCTAAAGATAGGTTGCTCTTATCATTGATTGTATAAGAAATACAACATTAGATCTTCCGAGCATTGCAATAATAATGGAGGAAAGCTCTTATGCTCAGAATGATTAAAGCATTTAACACACAAAATGAGCACTGGGGAGAAAAGTCTTGTCTTCATTATACTCAGTGTTATGACACACAATGAATATAATCTCCCTTAGGTTTCACTAAACATCCAAGCTCTTTAATTTACATTATTTTATTCATTTGAATTCATCTTGGATTTACTAAAGAAAAAAAAAGACCTCACAATAAATGAAACAGTGTAGTTAGCAAGATACCTTAATAGATCTTATAAAATCCATGTGGCAGTAGAGTGAACATCAACTTACCCTGAAGTCACATCGGTGGGTGGCCAAATGTTTTATGGGGTTAGAGCAAGTGTATTCATCGTTAGAAGATACTAATTAAAATTACGGACTGAATATGCCCTTCAGGTTAAGTTATGATCAGGCAGTATCTCACAATTTTTGCCTCATATCCAAAGGATTTTATAACTAGGAAAATAGTCAAACCTATAGACTATAAAGTATTTGCTCTGATCCTTTGCAAAGAAGTAGACAATAAAGATAGACCTGGCTGAAGGGAAAATGGACTCATTGTTTTAAATCTCATTATATCTTAGATACTGTAATATCTTGGTATCTTATTTAATAGTAAGAATTTCAAAATTTTGAGGAGAGATTGATGACCATGATATACAGAGTTGTAAGACTTTCCAGAAAATTATTTAAAATTATTTTCCCTTTAATAATTAAATTAAGGCATTGCAGTTTTAGCAAAAGTAGCAAAGGGAAGAAATTAAATGTTTTGCAGTTTTATCATCAAAATAAGCAGTGTGTTCACCTATGTTTTTATGTGTTGTCAAAAGACAGACTTATAATAAATTTAGTTACAGATTTGATTGGCTTATATATTGTATTTATAAATCAGAGCAACCCCAAGTCTACGAAATAAAATGGGTGCTTCCCTTCAACGAGCAGTGGCAGAACACCGGGGTTTGTTAGGTGGGAACAAAGAAGCAGAACAATAGGAAAAAAATGGACAGGTTAATGTCCAGTTACTTCAGGTTACATTTTTCTTTTTCAAAATAAAGATAAAAACAGAGGGGACTTCCTTATTATGCTGACTCAGGTAGACTAGAATCTCCTGCTTTTAGGAAAAACCAGTCTGTTCAGGAATCTATGTGCTTTCTTCAAACTAATTTTGTTATGTGGCATTTAACATGAGTAATTCCATTTTAATTTGTTCTGGACTGTTGGGGTCTGATGAAGGAGTTCTATTTAAAATTATGACCTTCCATAATTTTTAATTTACCATGTGTCTATCTAAAGCAATAAAAATGATTTTTACAAATGTTTGTCTTTTTTGTCTAGTGTTTTTTTCATCTCTAAGTTCAGGAACTGTATCTGCTTTTGTCTTTATTGAGAACTCAGTACCCAGCATGCATGGTATAGTGTCTGGAATATACTACATCTCCATAAATATTTTCTGAATAAAAAAATGCAAATCTCTGTCTTTTTCCCTCTCTGTCCATATATATTTTTTATAGCATCTTTTTGATGACTGTATAATATTCTATACTGCAAATAAATTTTATTTATTTAGCCAAATTAATTTTTTTATCAAGGATGTTACTGATTTTTTCTTTTTACTGCTGTAAATGAGGCTAAAGATTTATGCTACAAAACATTTTCTTAGAAATCCATTTTGACTTTTTTGGAATTGTTGTTGCAAATAAAAAGCAAGAATAAATAATTTAAAATTTTTAACATCAAAAACATCATGAAACATATTTAAATATTTTACATTGGAATGTATAAATATGAAAGTAACTATTTTTCACACTTTCGTGACTTGAAAATCTTTGAAGAAAGTATGTGGGAAAATTTAGCTAGTGACTAAGCCTAATTGACCAGCATCTATTTCTTCATGAAATTTTGTTTTCTCAGGTGTACATTTTTGAAATAAATTATTTTCTCAATTTTGCTAATTATGAAACTATTGGAATGTTCCTTTTTTTGGATGGCAGGAGTCCGTGGCATCTGGGGTCACTCAATGGCACACTTTGGCCTTTTTCTATACCTAGTGCAGTTGTGGCGCATGATGTCAGGCATCTGCAGTAAGTAGCAGCTCCAAAGCATTGGATTCTAGTTATAGCAAGCGCTGTGTTTGTTCCTTGTCATTGGCCCTCACAGGCTAAGAAGATGTCTTCTTTCTTTTTATAATTTTTCTGAGGTAACCTTAGGTGCTTGCACCAAACTTAAATATACTTAGCCAGGACATAAAGTAAGGAAGATCTGCATGTAATGATTCATTTGTATTGAATGCAAAATCCAAACTGATTTACCTACTGTACTGGTTTTATGGATGTTAGCATGGAAAATTTCCTTTTGATCTTTGACAACAAAGGGTCACTTTTTCATTCATCCTATAACAAGAAGCCAAGTATAAGTTGTACAAATTGAGAAAGATATTTGTGTGCACAAAAATGTCCCTCATCTGGTGACCTTAGATGCATGCTTCTGCTATTTGCTTCCCTGACCCCCTCAACAAGATCCAGATTGATTTGGAGACTGGAAAGATGACTGATTTCATCAAATTCCATACCTGTAAGGTGACTAAACTGGGGAGAATCAGTGTGGCCACCAACAGAGACATCTTGGCTCTGTTGATATACTTATGTGAAAGACACCTTTGCCACCCAGTTCTCCAACATTTTTGTCTTTTTGAAAGGTAACAAATCATAGTTTTCACTTCCGTGAAGAAAAGGAATTCATCAAGAGACAGTGGGTATTATGGTCTCTAGTGACATGTTGGAGAAATCTTTGTAGTAAATTAAAGTTAATATAACATAATTTTTTAAAAACACACCCTTCACACTGTGAAAGTCAAAATCCTTTGGTAAGATGAATAAAATTTTAGTAGATGAAAACCTTTCTTTGGATGGTGAAGATTAATGACACATCCCAAATATCACTTAATAAAGCAAGTACACTTGGAACAATAATCCATGTCTGAGAGGTGTCAGGCTAGAAAGAATTTAACACCACAAAGTAACTATAAATAAACAAGCTACTTTTGAAGAACTATTGCATAATTATTGGTGTCAAAGAAGGAATTTGGAAATAAGATAGCTATCAACCAGCAATTTTGGTGATAATATTATTTTAGAATTCTTCATTAGTGAAGAAAGAGAAAATTCTTTACAATAAATGTAAATATAGAGATTTTACAATTCTCCCTTGATTCGAGGACAGAATTTAATTTATGTTCTTGAATTTGATCCTTAAAATGTATTTTCAAGGAATATACAATATATTGTACCTCATATACTCCAAGCATTTCAAAAAGTCCATGAACTCCTTGAAAGTAAGTTTTCAAGTTAGATAAACAATGGTACTAAATAATTTAATTTTAAAAGCATGAAAAAGACAAAGGCACAAATATTTAATAAAATGTCTATGATAGTGAATTAAGATCATTAAGGAAATGACCTATGGAACTGAGAAGGACAACTCTGACATGTGCTCAGAAACAGTAAGAACAAAGACTGGGTCCAGAGGTCATGGCCACAGATTCCTGTGAGGAACATCCAAGTATAGAGTCACCTGTGGTACTTGCTAAAAATACCTTGATCCTGAAGCAAGGTCTCTCAGTAAGCAGCCTAGGAAGACTGGGTTTTAGAAAGCACCATGGATGATTTTTTTTTTTTATCATTAGGGAAGTTGGAAAAAACATTGTACTAGTGAATGAAGCCTAATATAATGGAGGAAGAGTCCAAGCTGATAAAGTGCAGTGAGAGATGATTGGGAATGAGGAGGCTCAATTGCAAGGGAGAAGAGGTGGAAAGGCATTGGATTTCCACTATTTAAACCAAGGACCCTAGTCATATCTGGCACAGAATAAGGACTTATTAATGTCAGTTAAGGAGAATCAAATTTTGAATACCACATTCAGATATGCAAAGAAAGGCACCTTTATGTTTTGTAACTGACCTAGTCTTCCTTATGGAAGTGATAAAGGAGTAATGCAGAAAAAGAATGGAATTGAATTCAGTACACCCAATCTGATTTGTTAATTCAAATAATCTCAATATGAGAATAGATGATCACCCATGGGAGATGTGTATGGTCTGTATGTGGAAGTTGTACACATCACTTTTGTTTCTTGTTATTTAGCTTTGAAATGATTCCAAACACACACACACACACACACACACACACACACACACACACACACAGGTTGCTACCTACACAGTCATGTTTTATTGTGATAAGAACTTGGAGTGAACCTCTCCCACTTCCATTGAGAATGTGGCATAACACCTTGTTGGACACCACATATGAGCTATTAACCTAAAACTCAAGAGTTTGACAGATCCTTTGAGAGTTCAGGCCACAGCAAGGCCAAGGTATTTACCTCTCTGAGGACTGAGTGCCTTTGAAGAGATTGGGCTCCACTGCTTGCTCTCAGTTGCTTCCCAGTGCCACCACCTGTTAGATTTCCAGCTAATATCAAAACCCTGTCTGCCTATACCTGCACAACTTTCCAGTATCAAGAGACCTTATGTCTCCAGGTATGGCCATTGTTTCAATCACACCACTCTCCTGAGCACCGCTCTCATAAAGGTGTACTTTAAACTTTAACTGAACTTTCTTCAGAGGGCTGCTTTTATCCTAATTGAGCAACTAGACATTAATAATTTAGAACTCATTCATGATGTAGGTAATGTACCTCATCTATGGAATGTATTTCTTGTGACATTTGTTCTTATTATTCTCCCCTCTTTAAGCATTTGTCAGTCAAAGGAAACAATCTCTTTATATGGTAACAAGCCATATGATTGCTGAAGTCACAATTTCTGAAGTTACAGCAATTATCTCCTTATTTTAATCATTATTGTCAATAGATTAGACTTTGGTCACTCAGTCACACAAATGGCAGAGACTCTAGTTCATGCCCAGGGAAATAAAAGGGGAAGGTTTTGGAACAAAGAATAGTTTCTGCTACTGTCATCTTAACTCTTGCCACTGAATCTCCTTGAACCCAATTGTGTAAAATGGTCAAAATGGGATAGAAGAAGCACTTTTCAACTAGTAGTTTGAAATCCTAAAAACCCTATGACAATTATTTACTATCTGAAACTACTAACCAAAGCATTGATTTGGATTAGAGCTTTCCACCTTGCCAGCACTGATATTTTGGTCCAAATAATTCTTTTTTTGTAGATGCTGTCATGTACACCAGAAGGTGTGTAGTTGTATCCTGACCTTTACTTACTGGATGCCAGAAGCATGTCCCTCCAGCTGGGATGACCAAGTGTCTCTGGATATTGCCAAATTCTTTCTAGGGAAGAAAAAATTGCTCCAGGTTAGAAGTCATTGATATACTCAGAAAGACAATGATTAGAAGGGATTGAAAGAAGTTAACTAGCATTGCTTTCCAATTAAAGATGACCAGAAATGTTTATATACATGCAATTTAACCTTCTGATTGTAAATCTCATTGATTACATTTTACTTGTATTTCAAATCCTTTCAAATAGCCTTTCAATTGTGCTTAACGAGCCCCATTTTGGGATCAAAGCACCCATTTTCCTCCCTTCAGGAAAGAAAGCTGCTTGTGGTTCACAGTAGAGTCCTTCTCTGGCATCTGCTCCTAACCCCAGGGACTCCGAGGGCCTTGCCCTCAGGAGCCAGCCCTTGTCTTAAGACAGGTGGATGCAGGAGGCAGGGTGTAAAAGGTTTACACCCTACTTCAGTTGAGAAGCTTCTGAGACTTCTATAGCAACTGTACTGCATTTCCTCTTTTTCCTGGGCACAGTCTTGTCATCCTTCACTTCTTTATAGGTGTTACTCCATGGGGCAATCCCAGTAAACTCCCTGGATGAAAATCTGTCTTTGAGTCTATTTTTATAGAACAGAACCTACAATGCACATCTGAAACATTTTATTTTAACTTAACACAAATGCTAGTGTTGTTTCCCCCCACTCTTTTGATGTTGCAAATATGCATTTTCTTTCCTTCCAGTTCTGCTTAGTAGAGTTTCATCATCCTTTATGCATTAGCCATATGTACAAGTTCAAGTTTCAGTTTGTTTAAATGGAAAGAAAACCAAAATATACAATGCAAGACAGAATACAGAATACATTAGATTTTAGAAACTATTTTACAGTCGTGTTGGCATATCTACTTCAAGAACAGTTTTAGTTACAGACTCGCTTTTGACCTTGTCTCTCCAGAGCATTTAACTTAATCATTGAAACAATTATTTTTTTACACAGTCATATTATTTGTTTACATACTATTTAATTCAATTACAATTATAATTATATACAAAACCTGCCTAAATAGTTGAGAACAAGCATAACCAAATATAAATCCACCTACTGAACAGAAGTCAGAGGTGTGCAGTAGCTAATAAGGGGAAATATTTTTGCATTATAGACATCACTGTGTTTGACAACACAAAAGGATAATCCACTTAGTTACATAGGTAGAGGTCACAGAGCTTCTAGACCCACCACATAAAAGAATCTAGGGAATTCAGGGCTTGATCCTTGTTTGATCAGTGTGAATTGGTCAGAAATGTAGAGCAGCATCATATCCCTCCAAGAGACCTGATGTCTTTTCAGATTGGTTATTACAGGTAAGGAAATTGAGACTTAGATTAATTGTCTTGGTTTTAGACAGTTTTAGAAATCAAGTTTCTGACTCTTTGATCAATACTCTTTCTGATACACAATAGATCTAGACTAGAGAGCTTGATTAAGCATTTTAATTTATTCACAAATCTTAGACTTTTGGTTACTTGAAAATAGCACTAAAATTTGACTTACTCTACCATCCTTAAATGTACACAGATCCCAATGAGAACCCGGTGTGGACCAGAGCAGCATGGATGCAGGCAGGTCTAGCTAAGGCACCACCCCGACCCCACCCACTTGGCCACACAGGCCCCAGTGAAAGACCCACTTGGAAAAGAGCTGCAGAGACACACAAGCAACAGCCAGAGGCCTGCCTCTATTATATTGGTAAGTGCATGTAGACCCTAGTCAGAAGCCTGCTCAGAAACCAGTGACTGGTGTGCACAGCCCCCAGCCAAAGGCCCACCCAGACAACAGCTACTCAGATGGGCAGGCCCTAGACAGAGGAATGCCTAGATACAGTCCCAAGAGTGCACAGGCCCAAACCAAAATTCAGCTCTGACAACAGGACAGCACAGGAATCCAGAAGACCACCACTCTGAACCCAGAAATTGGTGCACTGGTGAGCAGCAGAGCGAAGGCTGCTCCTGGCTTGCTGAGAAGTGAAGACCACTGGGTGAGCAAAAAGTTACCTCAACAAAGGCACAGCAGGCTGCATCTGTTGAAATGAGAAGACACTTAAACAGGTATCAAAACCAGACTTCCAGATCATCTAAGGCAACCCCAAAGGTCAACAAGATGGAACAATCTGATACTCAAGCACCTGGACTCCTTGAACCAGCAATGAAACAGGATCTGGAAAAACTGAAATCAGAAATAATTTCTCAGATGATGTCAGAGATTGTGTCTATAGTGCAAGACATGATTAATAAATCTAGATCAGACACAGAAAAAAAAATGGAGAAGCTGAGGAACAAGATGGAATCTCAATATAGAAAACAAATGGAATCCATAAAACAAATACAAACAGATTTCCAGGAGATTAAAAATTCCATTGAAAGTTTACACACCAGAATGAGCCAACGTGAGGATAGAAGACAAGATTGCAATTAGTGGCCAGGAAAATAAAAATTTCATAAAAATAATAAGGGACCATGAGATATCATTCCAGCAGCTGCTAGATGATGCAAAGAAGAATAACATAAGACTGATCAGAGTCAATGAAGAAATAAGAGAGAGTGCAAACAACATTTAAAAAAAAAGCTGTTCACAGAAGTAATACGAGAAAACTTCCCAAGCAGGGGGAAAGAACTTGACATACAGATAAGTGAGGTATACAGGATTCTGACTAGCCTTCATCAAAAAAAATCTACACTGGGCTGGGGATTTAGCTCAGTGGTTTCACCACCTACTGCGCGAGCACAAGGACCTGAGTTCAATCCCTGGAACTGAGGCATATGACAGTTAAGAATCCAGAAACCCAACAGAAAAACAAAATTCTACAAGCAGTTAGAGAAAAGAAACAAATCACATACAAAAGAAAACCCATCTGAATCCATGAGACTTCTCAACACAAACCCTCAAGGCAAGAAGAGCTTGGAGTGACATATTTCAAGCTCTAAAGGAAGACAACCTCCAACCCAGATTGATGTACCCTGCAAAACTATCTTTCAAAATTGATGGAAAAGTAAGATACTTTCATGACAAAGAGCACTTGAGGAACTTCATGAATACCAAAACAACATTCCAATAAATTTTAGGTGATATCCTAGGAAAAGACAATGAGGATCACAGCCCCAGGAAGCTCAGCAGAATGAATCCATCAGGAATGACAAGAAATTAAATGCAAAGGGATAAAATCCAACAAAAAAGAAAAAGTCATGACAAGGCTACATCAATATATATCAATTGTAACCATCAATGTTAATGGTCTCAATTCACCAATCAAAAGAAATAGACTGGCAGAATATATAAAGAAGCAACATCCAACAATATGCTGCTTTCAAGAAACATACTTAATTCAAAAAGGAACTCATAGACTGAAATTTAAAGGGTGGAAAACAATACTCCATGTGACAGGAACCTGATAAAATGCAGGAGTACTTATCCTATTTGCACATCAAGTGAATTTCAAACCAAACTGATTAAGAGAGACAAAGAAGGACATTACATTCTTGTAAAGGGAACAATCCAAGAGGAACAGATGACAATCATAAATATATATGCACCAAATACTAGTGTGCCCAACTATATGAAAGAAATACTAAAGGACATGAAAAATAAAATAAGCAATAATACACTGGTAGTGGGGGACCTCAGTACCCCACTGTCACAAATAGATAGGTCAACTAGACAGAAAATAAACAACAAAATACTAGAACTCAATCAAACTCTTGAACAAATGAACTTGACAGATGTTTACAGAGTGTTTTACCCCACAAAATCAGAATATACATTCTTTTCAGCTGCACACAGGTCATTCTCCAATATAGACTCCATACTTGCTCAGAAAACATGCTTAAGTAAGTGCAAAGGAGTTGAAGTTATCCCCTATATATAATCAGACCATAGTGCAATGAAATTGGAGATCAATAGCAAAAGAAACCACAAGAATTTCATGAACTCATGGAAATTGAACAACATACTTCCGAATGAGCAATATGTTACAGAGGAAATTAATTAGAAATCAGACAGTTTATACAATTAAATGACAATGTCAATACAACATATCAGAATCTATGGGGGCACAATGAAAGCAGCCTTATGAGGGAAATTCATAGCAATGAATACTCATATTAGGAAAACAGAGCCAGATCAAATAAACAACCTGATGTTTAACCTCAAACTTCTACAAAAAGAAGAGTAGGACATACCCAAAGCTCATAGAAGGGAGGAAATTATAAAGACCAGGGCAGAAATCAATGCAATGGAGACTAATAGAATGATACAAAAAATCAATGAAGAGTTGGTTCTTTGAAAGAATAAACAAAATTGACAAGCCCTTAGCCAACCTTATCAAAAAAAGGAAAGAAAAGACTCAAATCCATGCAATTAGGAATTGAAAGGGTTAAATTACGATGGACCCAGCAGAAATCCAGAGGGTCATCAACACCTACTTTGAGAACCTATACACCAATAAGATGAAAAACAAAGAAGAAATGGACAGATTCCTAGAAACATATGAATTAGCAAAGTTGAATGAAGAAGACTTAAAACTTCTAAACATCCCAATGTCAATCAATGAAATTGAAAATGTAATTAAAAACTTACCAACTAAGAATAGCCCTGGTCCTGATGGCTTCACTGCTGAATTGTACAAGACATTTAGAGAAGTACTGCCACTACTGTTTAAACTCTTCAATTAAATCGAAAGGGAAGCAGTACTCTGAAATTCATTCCTGGGAGAAGCATCACCTTGATCCCCAAAGCAGAGAAAGACCTAACCAAAATAGAGAATGCTAGGCCAATCTCATTAATGAACATGGATGCAAAAATCCTTAATAAGATACCAGCAAATAAAATGCAGAAGATCATCAAGAAGACCATACACCCTGACAAAGTGGGATTCATCCCAGGGATGTAAGGATGGTTCAACATACGCAAATCAAGAAATATAATACACTATATCAATGGAGTCAAGACAAAAACCGTATGATGTAGAAAACCAATAGATGTAGAAAAAGCATTTGACAAAATCCAACATGCATTTATGGTAAAACCCTACAAAAATTTGGAATAGACTGTCTACCTCAATCTGATAACAGCCATCTATGAAAAATCAACAGCCAATATCATACTAAATCATCAAAAACTGAATTCCTTCACACTAAAATCAGGAACAAGACAAGGATGTCCACTATCAGCACTCTTGTCCAATATAGTTTGTGAAACATTAGCCAAAGCAATTAGACAAGAGAAAGAGATAAAAGGAATAAAGATAGGAAATGAAGAAGTCAAATTGTCATTATTTGCAGACAACATGATACTCTCTATAGAAGACCCCAAGAACTCCAAGAAAAATCTTTTAGACTTAATAATTAAATTCAGTAGAGTAGCTGGATACAAGGTCAACACACAAAAATCAAGAGCTTTCCTGTACAGGTACAACAGACTCACTGAAAGACAAACTGGAGAAACAACTCCTGTCACAATAGCATCCAAAAAAATTAAATACCCAGGAATCAACCTACTGAAAGAAATCAAAGACCTCTACTCTGAAAACTATAGGACTCTGAAAAAAGAGATCAAAGAGGATATAAGAAAATGGAAAGACATCCCTTGCTCCTGGGTAGGAAGACATAGTGAAAATGGCCATACTTCCAAAACTGCTATATAGATTTAATGCAATTGCAATTGAAATTCCAGCAGCCTTCACATACCTTGAGAAAACAATCCAAAATTAATTAATTTGGAACAAGAAGATACCTAAAATAGCAAAAGTAATTCAAGCAACAAAGGTAGGGGGTATCACAATCCCCAACTTGAAACTATATTGCAAAGATACTGAGATAAAAACAGCATGGTACTGACAAAGAAACAGACCTGAGGACCAGTGGAACAGATTAGAAGATGCGGAAACAACTCCAGACACATCCAGCCACCTCATCTTTGACAAAGGAGTCAAATACCCTCACTGGAGGAAAGATAGTGTCTTTAAAAAATGGTGCTGGAAAAATTGGGTTTCAACTTGCCAAAGATTAAAACTAGACCTATATTTCTTACCATGCAGTAAACTAAAATCAAAATGGATTAAAAGTCTAAGTATTAAAACAGAAGCACTAAATTGACTGGAAGAGAGGTTAGGTAGAACTCTTGAAGACATTGGCTGAGGAAAAGATTTCATGAACAAAACCTCAGTTGCATGTGAACTAGCACAAACAATCAACAAGTGGGATCTCTTCCTATTAAAAAGCTTCTGCACTGAAGAGAAACAAGCAATAGCATGAAGAGACAACCCACAGTGTGGGAAAAAGTTTTCACCTGCTATTCCTCAAACAAAGGTCTACCATCTAGAATATATAAAGAACTTAAAAAAATCAGACCTCTCAAATTTAAAGACCCAATCCAAAAATGGGTATCCTGAATAGCAGATATTTCTCAGACAAAGAAGTAGAAATACCAAATAAACATATGAAAAAGTGTACAACATCGCTGGTCATTGGAGAAATGCAAATGAAAACAAGGCAGAGATTACACATCACCCCAGAAAGAATGGCTGCTGTCAAGAAGTCAACCAATAACAAATGCTGGTGGGGCTGTGGGGAAAAAGGAACACTGCTCCAGTGCTGGTGGGAGTGTAGACTGGTGCAACCACTGTGGAAATCAGTATGGAGATACCTCAAAGAACTAAGACTGGAAGTCCCATTTGACCTAGCTATTCACCTGTTGGGGATCTTCCCCAAAGAATTAAAAGAATCACACCACAGTGATATATGTGCACCCGTGTTCATAGCAGCACAGTTTGTAATAGTTAAAACTTGTAAACAGCCCAGTTGCACATCAACTGGAGACTGGATAAAGAAAATGTGTTTTCTAAAAAATAAAATGGAATAATATTCTGCCATAAAGAATGAGAAATTAGAGACATTTATAGCTAAATGGGTGCACATTCAGGCCATACTCTCAAAAGTGAAATAAACAGGACACATATGTGTAAATACGGAATAGTTTCTCTGGTGTGAGAAACTGAAAATGTAAATAAGGATCAAAATGTATAATAGATAAGGTGAAAAGGAAGAAAAGGGGCCAAGGGGAAAGTGAAGGGGAAGTGATAGGGGACAGGAAAGAAGGGAATGGAATTAACATGAGAAAATTAAAAAATGGAAACAAAGTCTTTGCAATTAAAGAGTGGTGGAGGGGTTGAAGGGAGGGCAGGGGAATGGGTAAAAATAAGAGTCAAGATATATTACGTAAATGTGCATATCTCCAATGATGAATGTCATATTGTATACCTAAAATGTACCAATAAAGTTAATTTTTAAAATATTCGACTTACTCATTGTGATATATAGAAAATAATGCATTCTGGTAATTCATCATTCAAAACTATGAACCACCTTACCTGATGCTCCAATCAAGCTAAAAGGAACTAACTCTGAGGTAATGAGCATATAGGTAAACTAATCCATGTATGAAATTATGAAAACGGCTCTTACCAATGTGTAGTAAGCATTTTGGTTTTGGTCTCATTATTGTTTGAATTGAGTGCCTGTTCTATGCAAATCTTCTCAAGAGATTACAGAGCAAAATAATCATACTGTTCTTTGTATTTTTTTAAAAAGTAATTACTGTATAGAAAACATTTTTCTTCCTTCATTTTAGTGGAAAAGAAATTCCTACAAAAAATTTTTTTTCAATATACATATTAACTATAAAAATTCCTGCCTGGAAAAATTGCTCCTTTATTTTAAAATTATTAAGTATATAGTCTGCTTCACTTGGCTTAAAGTTTAAGAACATTGTGATTTATTTTTAAATATTTTTATTATTTTATAAGATGTAACTTTTTGAATTAATTTTATGTACAAAATTTTGCACAAAATTAGAATGTATATATATTTTAATCTACAAGTTGTGTGTACATATATTGTATGTTTGATTACATATATTGATGTATTTATTTATACATATTATACACACAAGAATACTAATGCTTAGATTAACTTTCTTTCATTAACTTTCCATTTTAGTGAAGTAAATTTTATATCATTTGATATTCAATTGGTAGCAGATCAATTATTTGGAAAAATGTTCTAGTTGAGATATGTGTATGTAATAACAGTAGTAGCTCACACTGCTTATTTCTCTGGACTAAGCTTTCTGAGTATTTAGATAGTATGCTACTATATTACTAATGGCGGTTCCATGAATGCACTTGAACATATATTTTGATACATTATGCATATACTGCTCTTCCTTTTCTAACTAGGAATCGATTTGCTGAGCCATAGGTGATACAAAAGAAAAAAAAGAATTGAGTGAAATCTAAATTATTATTCTTATTACTAGAGGTGCTACATTACTAACTTTTTGTATTTGAAATCAAAGATGACTTTGCTCAGATGAAAGATATAGATTCTTTGCCTTAGTTGTCTTGTGAGGATCTACTATAACTGAATACTCTGAAGGATTATCAGGGTTGACATTTTCTCAGACAATAAAATGTTTTCAAAAATCTACTTTCATTCCGTTTATAAATCTTCCTTTCTCCCCCTGGGGAATTCACATGGAAGAAATAGGAAAGTGCCGGGAGTAGGACATTTACTTTTACAACCGGTTACTATATAATTAAACTATTTCCAAGTGGTCTATTGACTTCTAAAATTTAATAGGTTAGTATGGTTCGTGATAACTCTAAGGGGAATCCTGTAAAACCTCATTTGGGACCACATCTTGGTTTCTAATGATACAGTCCTTAGAGGAATAATCAAAGAATTAGTCCTCTATTTTGAGTTTCTGAAGTGCAAAAGGTACTTTATATTGATCAGCAAGCAGGCATGCTGTTTACCATCAGTTATTTGAGAAGATTTGTTAGCCAGTTCTGGAAATCCTACAGCATAATCCTTTCCTATCTCCATCAGGTCTGCTCCAAATATTTACTGAGCAGCACTCATGTGCAAGCTTTTATATTTATCTTTAATGATCTCCTGAATTTTTAAATTTGAGTATTAGCTATTGGTCTAAAGCTGAAAATAACATAAAATGTTTGACATTTGAAGATTAAAATTAAAATCAGTTACTTTTAATCAATCTAGTTAATTAATTGGATAGCATCAAAGAGTTTGGGTATGTGTAAAATGTCCCCCTGTGTTGGTTGATTTTAAAAACTAAAACATCTCTGTTGAAAAATTCCTTGAGGGGTTATTTTGAAGGGAAAACCCCCAGGAACATGCTCTAACTAGATATGGAGGTCTATGGACTTACAAAGAAAGATTGTGACCACGAGCATTGGATTTTTTTTTTCCAGCTCTCTCAGGAGGGCAGGATCTGCACAATTGCTGGTCTGGGAATCAGGAGGAAGAAGCAAGAACAGATTTTGTGAATTTCATTCTCAAGCACCGGGCTGTGGATGGAAATCCAATGGGGATATTCTTCATCATCTCAGCAATCCGTGGACCATGAATAGGATGAATGTTCGTAGTTTCTTCCGGTTGTATTAGTCATCTTATGTATTTCTTGTGATGATCAGCAGAAAATTCATTGAGATGTGAAAGTCTGAGGTATTAGTCTTTAGGAGCTGTGGTGAAGAAGTTATATATACATATATATATATATATATTTTTTAAATTTTGAGCCATTATTGGTGACAGAATGAGAGATATGACAGCCACCAAAGGGATGTAACACAGGAAAGAATGAGACTTGAGAAGTGGCCTGAAGCTCCTCCATTGAAATTCCTGTAAACTTTATCGCTGCTCCAAAAGATGTAAATTTCATTGAAAGATATTTTCAGAATGTCATATTGAAGTTTCTAATAATTCAAACACTTAAAAATGCTCACAAAATTTACATTTTAAAAACACCATTCTTGTGATAATGGTGACACATGTAATGTTGAAAGTAATTTTCAGACTTAGATTATTTAATAAGTGGAGTAAAAGAAGACAACTTTGATGTCATTGCAATAAATAATGACAAAACCCAAGCCATGTGACTTAGGTACTTGATTATAACTATGTCATTTATCCCCTACCTTTATAAAGTAGTTCATATTTTTATTATTCAAATCTTCTAATAAATACAAAGGTACAGAAAAGAGTTTAATGAACTCCTATACACCTGTCATTTGAGTGAGATTTTCCCCACCTGCTTCATCTATCTCCTGCGTTGAGTTAAAACATTTTAAAACACATCAAAAACATCTCTATGAAGGATTTAAATTTTTACAGTGTGTTTTAATTTCACATATCTTTTCATCTTACTGATGTCTTTGCAAGTAATTGTATTAGATAATGCTGTCATCAGCTGACAGGGAAAGAAGGTAGACTTGCCTTGCCTAAGGTCTCCTAAGGAATTAGTCGCAGAGGTATGTCCACCTATTTCTTTCTTAGATCAACCAGCCCTGGTGGCATAATGACATGGTTCCCAATGCCCTCTAGTCTTGAAAACTGTACCCTGAATAGGACTGAGTTTTAACAGCTCTGTTATTTCACTCTGTGGCAACCCTGCTATTCTCAACCAAGATGAAATTGATATAGCTATAGTGGATATTCAAGCTCTCATGAGCTGCTCAAATTCTTTCTTTTAGAATTTAGTATAGGGGGCAAAAACATGTCTGTATTACAGGAGGTGTTGAGATATGTACCACTTTGGAAATGACAGCTTGGAGACAGTCTCTGAGAGGACATATTTCAATAGAGTCTTGACAAAGGAAAAAGAGAAAACCATGCTAGAGTGTCTGAATAACAGCAAGGAGCCCGAAAAACAGCAGCAAATGATCCAAGTGGGAAGGATGCTTGGAATGGTCAAGGAATAGCAAAAAGGCTGAAGGTATGAGAACAGGGGAAACAAAAGGAGTAAGGTAGATTATAATGGCAGAGATATCCAAGGGAAAGGCTGTGAAGGACCTTGTGGTCATTGTAAGGTCTTTGGACGTGGTTCAAAATTTTATGTAAAGATACTGCAAGGTTTTGAGCAAATAAGTGATAAAATTAAGCATACAAATTAAAAAGATCTTTAGAAGCTGTTTGGAGAATAGATAATGTGTAGCAAAGGGAATAAATGGGAAGAGTCACTGAGAGGACATTGCAATATGCCAGGTAAGAGATGATGGCGGTTACAATGGGAATGACAGGTGTGGAGGTGCTCAGATGTGATCAATTTTGAAGAAAAATACAACAGTTCCTAGCAACAATCCCTCAAAAGGTATAACTTTCTTAGTTTTCCAGAGAAAACATATTAGGTTTCTAACAATTACCTTTAGTCTTGTTCGACTAGTTTGGATTTGTTTACTGTGTCTTACAATAAAAAATCTTGACTGAGATATTGACCCTACTGTCTTTGCAATTTAACAAGTCTTATTGAATGGTTTCTGTGCATGATTGACTATGGCAGGTTGTAATTTCCTTAGATAGCTGGATAATGTCTTCCAATTCACTCTTCATACAGCATGACCCTTCAAGGCCCTATCAATAGTTGAAGTCCATGTCACTTCTCCTTTGAAACAGGAATTCCTGGATCAACTGAATGTGGTGGAATTTACTTCTGAGACTTCTCCATTATAAAAGATTGTAAAAGATGATAGTAGTATTCTCTTGGCTCTCTTGCAGGCTTGCTCTTGTTATCTGGTTACAGTGCTCTGGGGAAGCTCAATTGTATGGAAAGGCCCTATGTAGATGTTTACTTCAGCAGATGTCCTACTAATGGTTAGCCTTTTCTGCCAGGCCCATGACTAAGGACTCATATATTTAGTACTTGAGATGACTCCAGCCCCAGCCAGTATCTGTCTGAGACTCAGAGCAAGATCACCTAGCTAATTCCAGGCAATACCAGAACCAAGAAAAAGAAAATAAATAATGTTGTGATAAGCCTCTAAGTGTCAGGTGGTTTGTTTTATAGTAATGGAGAACAGATTTAGTGGCTGTACGTATTGCATTATGTAGGAAAGTCTGATTAAAATAATTAATTCCATTTACCAAACAATATAGCAAATAATTATATAGTAATTGTGATACACCAGGCACTATTTTAACTGCTTAGCATATACTAACTTATTAAATTTCAATAATGTGCTCCAGCAATAAGTATTATTATTATTATTGAATTTTGCATATGGAACATAAAGAAGCTCGATGTTACATATTTTATAAACATTGTGCTAATTTTGGACCAGGTGGTATGATCTATAAATCCCACATACTTAGAGACTACCCTAAATTGTCTCAGATCCTACTGAACTGTTTATTGGTCCATATCTGAAGGGCTTGGTATCTAACCATCTAACCTGTGGCACTACTGGGAGGTGATGGAACTTTAGGAGATGGGGCCTAGCTGAAGGAATTAAATCATTGGGGGTGTGGTCTTGAATTGGATATTAGGATCCTGGCACTATCTACTTTTCCTGGCCACCATGAGGTGAGCACCTTTGCTCCACTATGAGCTCCCTGCCAGGATGTATTACCTGGCCACTGACAAAAAGCAATGGAGCCAACTGACCATGTACTGAAGCCTTTGTAACTGTGAGATGCAATAAACTTTTCCTCTTTTATCTCAGGTAACCTGTCACTTCCAAAGAAAGCTAACATATTGAGCAACCCAGAAAATTTTAGCATCCTAGACAATATACTTTTGTGGAAATATTCAACAGAAGCCACATTTTATATTGTGTCATGAAAGCATGGACTTTATAAACATTTCTGAAAGTAGTTACAAATATGCTTTTGGACATGGCTCAGGAGTAATGGAAGTAGGTCAAATATGTATTTTGTTATTTCCACCATTCCTTTGTTTTTGGGCGGGGGGGGCTTTTCTCTCCTCAGGTGAACCTACTGGATAACTTCTAAATTTAATACAGAAATTATTTACTGAGCTCAGAATTTCTTTCTTTTTTAAATTTTTTTGGTACCAGGGATCCAACTCGGGTCCTTGCACTTGCGCAGCAGGAGGCAAAACCACTGAGCTAAATCCCCGGCCCCAGCTCAGAATTTCTTGATAGGCAGGTAGATGATTAGCTAACACAATGTGCATCTCTCATAATGTGATAAATGGAATGAAAATGGAGGCTGAGGGCTGATGCTTATAATGGCAGAATCTACCTAAAACTTCAATGAGAACTTTAGAGAGAGGACTTGGATTTTGCAATCCAGGGTAGGAAGAAGGACATTTCAGGCTGATGTCACTAGCATGAGCGAAGTTATGGGTTATGTTAGTATGTAGGTTAGGTAATGGAGTAGGTCACATAATAACAAGCATTTTCAAGAGAGGAGTAGCAAGGGATATTATAACAGGATTAGAGAAGGGGGTAAACACTTATGGAGCCCTGAATCTTAGTATATAATGCCAGGCATTTTACTTACTACTTCTCTAAATCTTCACCTAAGCTGTGAGGTATTACTGGCCTGGCCATGTCCACGGAGCTCTAGAAAGGACCAAACTCAAACTCAGTGGGCCACTTAACTCCAAAGATGCATTAGCTCCAGGTTCTTGTTTCTCATTGTAAAAGATTTGAATTTCAGTTGAAAGAATATCTGCCTTAAGAGAAGTATTATTGGGAGTGGAAGTTTGAAAGCTGGCTTTATCAGGCAGCACATATCACTTTCACAATTATAAACCACAAAACACAGTTTTGTTATCTAATTTCCAGTGAAATTCATGCCAGCACATTTTCTGCATAGTAAGTTGGGATAGGATGCATCCTACTTGTGAGGTGCTGAGAGAAGCAGAATAGTCTCAAGGTCAGCACACTGACCTAAGGCTTCACTAACAGGACAGGTTTCTCCCTTGTCAGGTGGGGCATGAGCTAAGCCCTCCTGCTTCATAGGATGTCAATTCCAATTAAAAATAATTAGACAATCATTTCTGTTATAAGGAAGCTTTGCCTTTTATCCTGAGCAATTCCATTTAATTTTAACACAATTTTAAACTTCTAGTCAAAATTTTAAGAGGATTAAGAGTGTGCAGAGAGAGGTATATTTTGTGGGTTTTTTCCTTTTTACCAAGATAATAACAGTAGCAAGAAAACTAAATTTGGAGTCCCAACACCGAAGTTTGGGATACTGATTTAGCCATTGCAAACCGAGAGGTCTGGAATGACACTCAATCTTTTAAACCTCAGGTACCTCCAAATAATTCAGAGTGTACCTCAGAGCAATGTTGTAAAGATACAATATTTTTATTAAGAAAGTGCTTTTTAGATTATAAAGCACTCTAACCATATTTTTAAAATTTATGTATTTATTGGTACATTTTAGGTATACCATATGTTTACATTTATCATTGGGTGCTTGTACCTGTACATGATGTATCTTAGTTCTTCTTTTTCCCCCCATTACCTATGTGCCCTTCACCCCCTCCACCCTTCCCTATTTACATAGATTTTGTTTCCATATTTTTTTCTTTTTCATAATTTTTCCTTTCCCTTCTTCCCTTTCCCTTTCCCCTTCTCCTCCCACCACCCCTACACCTCTAACCATATTTTTGTAGAACACGTAGAGCCATTTTTGTGTAATTATAAGCTGGTACCACCCCTGCATATTTAGAAGAGATATTTGTCCTCTCCTCTGACTCTTTTACCAGGAAGGGGACCCTTACCAGGAGTAAGCCAGCATCACACAGGCTGATCCATGAGTCACATTCTGCTCTTCTTTGAAAACTTTAGTGTATTTGTCATATGTCTAGCCTAGTGAGACACTGAGAAGCAGTACACAATCCTTTATCTATTTATTTTTAAAAATATCTTCACTCACTGAGTTCTTGGCATCTAGAATAATATATACATATATGTAAAGTTGGATGTGTAAGAGAAGCAATATAAATTTTATGAAGGTTTAAGTACTGAAATCTTAAAAAGATAGGAAAAGAGTGCACATTCTTCCTCTGCCAAAAGAGCTCTAAGTACCAAGATAAAATACAGCTTCTATTTTCCATGTACATAGTTTCTATATATT
>NW_004624751.1:25462592-25505565 GCF_000247695.1 Heterocephalus glaber
TATATTTACAGAACATAATGATTACATTCTTTAGGGGGAGTTGTTACATGTATATAACACATCTTAATTCTTTTTACTCTCCCATTCCCTCCCCTTATTTCCACCTCCCCAGATATAAAATGCAGCAATACTTAAGGCTCTGGTGGATTCATAATGAAAACTACCCTAGGTAGCTGCAGTCCTATTTTCAATCAATGAAACAAAAAGTAAATATAATAGCCTCTCCTTTGCAGTAGTTTTATTTATCCATGGTCAACCATGTTCTAAAACATGGAAAATTCCAGAAACAAACAATTTACAAAATTTAAATTGTGTTCCATTGTGAATGGCATGACAAAGTTTCATGTAATCCTGTTCCTTCCAGCCTTATATATGATATCCTGTTGTCCAGTGTATTCACACTGAATATACTACTTGCCTGTAATCACTCAGTAGCCTTATCTGTTAGCAAAGTGACTATCATGATATTGCAGTGCTTACATTCACATAACCCTTATTTTACTTAAAAATGGCACGAAAGTTCAGGAACAGTATGCTGGAAATTTGGATATGCCAAATAGAAGCTCCTAGTAAGTGAAAGGTGAAACTTCACAATTTAAAAAGGAAAGAAATAAAAGGGTATGCTGAGGTTGCTGAGATCTGAGATAAACCCCAAACTTCTGTTCATTAAATTGTAATGAAGGAAAAAGAAATTCGTCTTAGTTTTGTTGTCACATCTCAAACTTCAAGAGTTACTGCAAAAGTGCATAAGTGCTTAGTTAAGATTGGAAAAGGCATTAAATTGTAGCTTTGGTACTACTGGTGGTTTCAGGTATTTGCTGGGATTCTTGAAATGGATCCCTTGTGGATAAGGGCAAACTACTATTGAAGGATATGGACAGACAGAAAAACAAAGGTTAGTCTTCATAGACTTTATTTCACATGCCCTGCCGTTTTAAAATTTTCTTTGGAGCTGAAATTGGTCCTTGGAAGACACTTTCAGAGAGAGGATATTGTTTTGTTTTCCAGGGCATAGTATCTGGTAGGTAAGCTGGTAGATAGGCTTTATTCTTTATTTTTCTTTACCTGTAACATTTGTATAAAGAATTTCACATAGTAAATGCTACTTTGGAAAAGCTTTTCATTTTAATATGCATAAATGCCTTGTCATCTAGAATTTAAAGGCATGATACTTCACAGAGACAAAAGCACAGCAAAATAGTTATTTTATCAAGTAATCACATGCTGCTGGATTTGATTTAAGCCTGCTCTGCTGCCCTCATAACATTTTACAAATCACTGTCTGTTCTTCAATAGGCTTCACGCGACGTGCTAGTGGAATCTATTTCTGTCGGTAAAGAGCTTCCTATCTCAGGAGTGACGGTAATGATTATCTCTCCCTTTCACATGGGTGCCCACCAGCTGAAATGCCTAGGTGACTTCCTGCCCACTCCGATGATTAGAGTTTTGCAGTTCACATTGACTGGGGCAACAGGATCAAATTCCCTACCTCCATCTGGCAGCTCCCAGCTTCGGTCGCTGCACCTGCACCCAAGCACAAAACGTGGGCAGCAGCCTCCCCTTTACCTGCCTCTCTCTGAGAGTTAGAATTTCTCACTGAAGGAATGTGAAGACAGCAGGGTCTTGCTTCATTTGAGGTGAACATTAATATTAAACAATGGATCTCCCTGGGAAAGGGATGCTGTTACTTGAATGTTAAGCTACTTCATTAAGACTATAACTGAACAAGAAATAAAAAAGAAATTAAACCTACAAGAAGGGCTGAAGGCAGAAAGTAGATTTTTTAAAACTTGCCAAAAATATAAGTTTGGAAGAATTAAGGAAAAGACTTATTTTTCTTAAAGATGTTTACTTTCCATTGCTTCATATAATGAAGTCTTTCAAAATATTTAGGTTAGAAAAATGTTTGTGATCTTACTTAGAACCTAGTATTTTTATATGGGGAATGCATTGCTGATTTATATCAGGGGAGTTTTAGCAGATTATTTGTTGTGCCAATTTTTCATACTCTATTCACATCTTTTGCAATGCAGTTTTTGGCTCCTCCCATCCTTATATATGGACTGGCCTAGTAACATGCTTTGGTCAACAGAATTTGGTAGAAATGACTGTGCATCCAGCCAAATGTAGACCTTGAACATCTCCTCCCTTTTTTAGAACCCTGTCCAATTGTGTAATAAGTGAGATCCCAAAGTGTAAAAGCTTAGTGATCTCTGTAAGGCCATTTTAGACAACCTTATAGCCATTTGATCGCCAAACATTGACCCCTGGCTGAGCACAAATTTATAAATGAGCCCAGTTTACATGCTGATTCAAGCACAATAATAAGAAACGATTGCTTTAAAAGATTCTGAGGTTTAGGCAGTTTGGTATGCAGTGATAGCTGATGCAGCAAATAAGAACGCATATTACTTATTTTTGTTTTTATATACCCATTTAAAAACTATATTTTAGAGCTGTGTACTGAGGAAACAACAAGATACAATGAACTAAACTTCACTGGCCTACCTGAATCAATTGTATGCCAGGGAGTGGAGCTGAAGGTGCAATCTGAGGTCAGGTCCTTTAGAAACTTCTCAATTGTGGCGATGTTACTGAATTTTTTTCTTCTTCAGAGAAACAGTGATCCTTTAAAATGTCCTTTGAATGTAATTTTTTCAAATAATACAGTTTCTCCAAAAAATGGTATGTAGAGGCCTATGAAGCCTTTACCCAGTTTCCACCAATGTGAAATCTCATGTAAGTACATCAGGATATCAAAACAGGATATTGAAATTTACAGAATGCTATTAACTAAACTACAAACTTTGTCAGTTTATGCCAGTTTTTAGACTCACTGATGGTGTATATGTGTGGATACAGTTCTATGAAATTTGGTACCATGTATAGGTCCATGTAGCCAATCAAGATATAGATCTATGCCCACTGCAATGAAAGGAATCTCTCTGGTCACTCCTTTATAGCATCCTTCATCATTGTCCTTTGGCATTCATTAGATTTGTTCTCATTCTCTTTAGTTTTGGTATATTAAGAATGTTACAGAAATGGAATCTTATGGGCTAGGGTCGTAGCTCAGTGGAAGCTAGCATGTATGAGGCCTTGGGTTCAATCTCAGTACCAGAATAAAAAGAGAGTGAGAAAGAAAAATTGTCACATTTAGAATGGTACAGATAATGATCCTTTTTGGAATTACTTTGAAGAATTTTATGCAGTGGAGCAACACCACTGGTTTCCTTTTAGGAAGAGCATCTGATTGCACTAAAAGAAGACTGTTTTGTGGGAATTGGAAGACTTAAAAAGGGGGTCAGGTAAGATACCCTTTTGCTACTCTAAGTTAGAGGTAATGATGGCTTGAGACAGGGTGGAGGAAGTGTGGACAGAACACACTCTAAGAAACATATTCAAGAGATTTGCTCAAGAGAATATGTACCAACTGATGGAGAGTGAGAGGCAAGAAATGAGAGGATTAAAAATTCTTTCATCATTCATTTATAGTATTTGTTCAGAAATATTTGAGTACTTGCTACAGTACTAGAGACTGGTCATACAGCAGTGAACAAGGCTGTGCCTTCTTGAGAATTTACATTTTAGTTTAGGAGAAAATTGTTAAACACACACACATACACACAAGATATCAATTATAAAAAAAGAATTAAAGCTAGGTAATGAACATAAAAACAAATTGATATTATTGTTATGAATTGTGATAGAAAATTCCAGAATAGATGGCTGAGAATGGATGGGGTAATGACTTGGGACATGATAATTCTCAGTATCTGCACAGGCTGCCCCAACAGCAATCATATAACCATCTCAGCTAATTTCTTAAGATTTTTTCAGATAGCAAATCAGATTTTGGATTTCTAGCTCTCATTCCCTATGGAATACTCACTCAGAAGAATTAGAGGAATTAAAGAATAGTGGTATGAATTGACATTTATTAAATGCTCTTAGTGTTCTGGTCACTGTTCTAAGCCTCTTATATACATTAGTGCAGGAGTCCCTCACCCCCAATCTGTGGGCTGTTAGGAACCAGGCAGCACAACAGGAGGTGAGCTGCAGGCAGAAGCCTCTTCTGTATTTCCAGCCACTCCCCATTGCCCTAACTACCACCTGAGCTCTGCCTCCTGTCAGCAGCATTAGATTCTCACAGGAGGTATAAACTTACCTTGAACTGTGCGTGCAAGCTATCCAGGTTTCACGGTCCATTGAATCATCCCCCAAATCCCCAAAATGTCCCTTGGAAAAATTGTCTTCCACAAAACTGGTCCCTGGTCATCAAAATATTGGAGACCAATGTATCAGTGCATTTAAAGTCCACAGCAACCTACAAGATAAGGTGTAATTATTATTGCCATTTCCCAGATGAGGAAACTGTTAAGTTATTAAAAGAATAAATAGTACCCTGCGGCATCCTACTAGTGAAATGTGGAGCACTATATGCTCCAATCACTATTCTATTTTGTTTCTCCTTCCTTAACTTGTATGCCATTATTAATACTAGGTAAACACATATTTTACTCTTATTTTTATTATCCCTCTATTTCTTGTGGTTGTGGTTACCAACCTATCTAAAATGATTATACTTAATCCCTTCAGTGCTCCCTTTAATAAAAGAGTATCTACATATATCCTCTACAATATTTAATTTGCTATTAGACAGAATTCTGTTTTCTAAGGTGCTGCCAATCTGCCTTGGAATACTTTCACAGTATACAAGGGCAGGTAATAAGCTTTCCATTAGGCCAGGCTGGGTTGAAGTACCAACAATGTTTTAGGAGACACTTATCTGAGGTCCTCTCTTTATACTTGCATAGCTCTATGAGCTAGTGCCTCCTTAAATTTTACTGTTTAAGTGCCTAGCTTGCCTCTCCTTACTTCTAACCTTATTTTCTATCCTGTCTTTCTAGAGATTAAGCACTTTCCATGTGCTTTTATAGCATTTGAACTTACACTATAATAGCATTTTCTCTTCTGGTCTGCATAAACTATCTGACTAAGAGTAGGAACAAACTCACCTTTACAGTGTTCTCTCCGGCACTTGGCACACAAAGGATACTCAACAGCTATATTCCAAGTGAATTAAGAGGAGTTCATTCAGAAACGCACTATTGGAATTTGTGTTATATTAAAAAGTTGAGGCTATTTCTCTTCTTTTGAGGAGCCCAAATCCCAAAAAGAGAAATGTGTAAATCAACTAGCCACACAACGCTGAGCTAAGTTTGGTGGTAGAAGCACAGGCAAAGGCTTTGTGAAGTCAGAAGAAAGAGGAAGAACAATCACCTAGGTGATTCAGAGTGTGGATCTACATTTTGAGTCTACCCTGAGTGTACCATCAACTTCTTCCCAGTATTCAAGTCTGCAGGGCATCTGGCTGATTCTTACAATGCAATCAAGGAATGCAAGAGTCATTTCTAGGCATGAATTTGTTTTCTAACAAATTGAATTTAGCATTCTATCAGAACACCCAAATGAAGTATTTTCCGGATGGCTAAAATTCTGAATTTCGGGCTCAAGAGAGAAATAGTCAGGGACAAGACTGTAATTTTGGAAGCCATAGCATAAACGTAATATTCAAAGCTTTGGGAAAAAGTGAGATCATCTATGTAAAGACTAGAGTAAGGAGAGAAAGACCAAAGGGAAACAGAAACATGTAGTGCTCATTTATAATCATCATGCTCCCAGAGTAATACCTGGTTGTTCTGAGCAGGAATAGCTTATCTACAGAAAGGCCAAAGCTCCCTTTCATCAACTTGTCACATGGCATGACAGGTGACATCTTCAATGGGAACAGATATTGGGGAATGAGATAAAACCAGGTGGCTAAATTCAGAGCCTATTGCTGTCAGGGGGCACATAGCCCTTTAAAAAAATGAATACAAAATATTTTCTTATTTTTCAGAAACTACTACTGTAACCAAATATCTGTTCTTAGGAGACAATGGTTTTATTACTGAAATTATTTATAAAATTCAATTCAAACCAGACTAATGTTTCTTGCATTTTAATTGCCTCTCTCTCAAAACCTTGCAATAGCAAACTGTTGTTTTTTATGAGGTTTTTCCAGAGTACTAAATCTTGACTTAATCAATACTATATATGTTAACTATCTTCAGACTGCCTGTAGTAAGTTTGAATTATTAGATTCCTCTGAGATCTAGACCATTTTTCTTTCAGCTATCACTTACCATTTATCTATCCATCTATAGACATAGATGTTTTACAGGAATATTTCTAGGTACATAAATAAATTATATGGCCGGTGGCAAAGATTGGTTGTTATAGCAAGGCTCCAGTGTATTATATTTAATAACTCAAACTGTGATAAAAGAGAGACAGATTGAAAGCGAGAGAGAAAAGGAGAAGTTTTGTGCTCTTCTCTGTTCTCACCAGCACCTTCCAGAAAATTTCAGAAAAGAGCCTGTGATGGGATGATGTTGCTGTCGTGCCTTCACACCATGGGAAGAGCATCTTGGGAAAGTACTGGCTCACTGCAGATATAAAATATTATTAATTAAACATACCAATACAACAGTTCCCAGAAACCATGGGAAACACTCTTCATGAAATAGATTCCTGGATGGGCCAGAGAGAGCACTATGACCTCATGACCTCAGAGATCCCTGGGACAACTCTGTGAAACACTACTGGAAACAAATTCCTTTCAAATTTACAACAGTTATCATATTCAGTCTCGTTTAATTAATTTGTGGTTGAAAATATTACTGTCTTACAGATCTGTCTGGACTTTTCCTCCTTCTGAGGTTGAAGAAACAGGCTCTGAGTTTGTGACGTGCTGGCCATTTCTCATCAGCTAGCTTTTGTCTTCTTTATTGTCCCACCTGCTTTGATGTAGAATACAGGGAAGACAGTGGGCAGTGTGAGAAACTGACATCAAAGAACAAATTCTTCCTGGAAGTACATCCATCTCATCTGCCTAGCAGCCCTGTGCGGACAGTGGAAGAGCCCACAGGACTCATATGCCATGGTTTAACCAAGAGTTAACATGTTTTACCACCCTAGGGCCATTTGTCATAACTTCTGTAGATGAATGAAATATAAACAATGCACAAGTTCTTTTCAAATGAGATACGGGAAGCAAAAAGATACTGTGATTGTGTAGAAAAGAGTAAAGTAGGACTTAGTAAAGTAGGACTCATTGCAGAGTGATCGGAAAGAAGATTTTATGTTTCACCTCCTCTGAGTTACCTGGACTGTCTTTCCCTTTGAAATAAACATTGATGTCTCTCTTTCTTTATAGCTTTATATTACCCAAAAATTCAAAATAGAGGATAGTTTAAAAGCCTTCAAACACTCACAGATCAGTTTCAATATTATATGTTCATGACCATTTCTGTTTCATGCACATGCACCTCCAACCTTGGATTACTGTTAAGCAAATCTCTGACATTACTTATGTTTTCAGTGACTACAAGAGTGAAACCTTTCAATAGAAGCAGTGTCTTTCTTCAAAGTGACTAGTGGTCCAAGAGCACCAGATTCTTCCCCTCCACTGAGGGCCTGTTCTGCCATATCAGTCACTGGCAGTGAGTCTGTTAGTGGCCATGAGACTCACACTTGTGACATTGTTTCTCTTCTTTGGCATTTGGAAAGAAAAACTGGAGTCATGTCTCTCCAAGTCAAAGTAATGTCTGAACATTAATCATTCAAGAAGTCAGAACTTGTAACTCTGCCTTCAGGATACTTTTGTCTGCTTCTCTGTGCTCTCCTTCTGCCTCTGGTGGAATTCTATGGTATAAGAGCATTTGTTTCCACAATTTAAAGCAATATCCTCCGAATGAATTCAATAGAGCCTTAGAAGGTTCCTAGATAGGCTTTTGTCAGCCTACAGACTTCTTGAAATTATGTACACAATTTTGTGTGAATATGTGATGCATAATTTTAGAGGATCCATAGGCTTTTGTCAGCTTTTCAAAGAGACCTGTGGCTCCCCAGAGTATTAATTTTTTTTTTATTTAAAAAAAATTTTTTTTGGCACCAGGGATAGAACTCGGGACCTTGAGCTTGTGAGGCAGGCAGCAGAACCACTGAGCTAAATCCCTGGCCCCTAGAGTATTAATTGTCACACTAATCTTTTCACTGGGGCATAGAGAACCACATCTGCTGCCACAGTGGATCACAGTGAACCATGAATGTGCCCATGAATGTGAGTATCATCCAAGGATAGGAGTAAGAAACCAATGTCCTTAGAAGGTATAGAATTTTGGTTTCTAACTCAAAGATGCTTTATAGTTATCAAGAAGGGAAGGCATTGCAGCCAGCACTTGAGGAAGTACTAGCTAAACTGTCAAGTTGACATTCAATCTCATGGGACACAAGTCTCTAACAGGGAACTCAATGTCATGGTGAAGTAGTTATTGCTTCCAAGAACATGGTGCTCACTGGACCCTCAAATAAAGTTCTTCTATTTACCTATAAGAGGTACATATGACGATATGAGAGAGACACTTTAAGGTGGAGGTGGATGCTGAGATATTTAAGGTGAATTCAATCCAAATAGCTTATTAAATGGTGTAGATTATAAAACTCACCACAACCTTTCACTATTCACCTGTCCATAACCTTTATAACATGACCTTGCCGCTTCTCTAGTCAAAGGTAGAGAGCCTATTGTCCTCTTGAATCTGGACTGACACTGTGCCTTGTTTTGACCAATATATACCATGGAAATGATATGTTTTCATCTCAACTCTAATCCCAAAGAGGCACTTTCATTCTCTCTTAGGACCCTGGATTAGTCAGATTTCCTGTTGTTGGGTACACAGTGCCCAGCACTCACAAATTAAAGGAGGAAAGGTTTAATTGGATCACATTTTCAGGCTGTGTCTGGTTGGCTCCAAGGCAGAAACATCATCTAGGAAGGATGTGGAGGGCAAAGGTGCTTAGTTCATGGTGGCTGGGAAGCAGATCAAGAGAACAGTGCCAGAGAAGACCAGGCGAGGGACCAGATACAGTACCCAATGCCATAGCTCTGTGACCCACTCAGACACACACAGGAGCATGCATTACTAATCTGCTAGGCATTTCCTAATCCAATGAAGTTGACATATCAGGAGTAATGGTCACAGCCCCCTTCCTCCATTCCGTTCACTCTGTGAACATTTTGGTGCTCTGTGACAGACACTGTGCTTTCAGGGCTGTGTCGCTGTTGTCCTAGCTGAGGTTCCTCAGATGAGAAGGAACTGGCTAACTAAGCAATGCTTCCTACGCCTCCTCTCGCCAACCCAGCTGAATGCAGGTGTTGAGAGAGCTTAGCCGAAGCCTATACAACCATCCAGCTGCTCTCAGCCTGCATTTCTGCATTACCTAGAGAAACATGAGTTACATCAAATTTATTGTTGTTAGTTGACATAAAATAAGTACATGTTTACAGGGTAAGGTTGTTGTTTAAAACTACAGCATTTTGACAGTGAGGAGAAGCTCATTGCAAAGCTAAAATTTGCATTAGGATTCACTTCTTTTCAAAATAGAATTACAGTCTTATATTCAGAAGAGATTTTAGTTCCTCTGAATTTCTGACATTTTACACCAATTTCCACTTGTTTCTGTTTGTATATATTTGTGTATTCAAGTGCATAGTTACCTTTTCCCTGTTATTATTCTTTCCTTATTTTGAAAAAGTTTTAGCGCAACATATCCACCTCTCTAATTTTGTTTTCCCCGTCTCTGCACTAGGAAATTTTATCTGGCATAAGATGAGAAAATTTTAGATAGGTAGCTATTCTTCCAAATGTATTGTTGGGCTCAGAAAATCAGCTTTAAAAAACTGAAGCATTTTATTTATTAGTAAATTTGATAATTTATTTTGCTAAACCTTCTTCTCCCTGAAACATAATTGTCAAATTATTTTATTTGTAGAAGAGCAATAATTGAAACTAAACATTTTAATATAGCAAAATGTCATCTTAGTATCTATTTATGATTAACATTAAGACATCGGTTATAATAAAAGGGTGATAGTAGCACAAATGCCTTAAGGTCATTCCTTATTCTAGTGATAGTACTTCCTCTTTTGCCAAGGGATTGAGGCCATGGCTTTTGTTTCACAACAAAAAGTATTTGAGGTGCCACAATAAACTCAAGACTACTGAATTAGGACAAACCTCAATCACAGTTTGTTGGCTGTTTGAATAAATTTCCTTTCATATGTTGACATAGTCACTTTTTTCGTCTACATAAAAGACAGAGAAAAAGGGAAGGAAGGAAAGGAAAATAGAAAACTTGTCTGCGTCTTACTTTTCACAGTGGTTAAATAGTTGAGAAGTCACCTAAAATTGCCTTCCCTTGCCCACAGAGGCTAAAATGCCTCTCTGAATATAGCAAGATGAAGAGTGACTTATGAATATTAGTCCTACAGCCTGAAAGAATCAGGCACATACACGATGGAGAAAAATGGAAACAGAAAAAATGAAGTTAAAATGGCAGTAGTGACAATAGCATAGTGTGTGTGTATGTGTGTGCCTGTAGAGCAAGGAGCGTCTCAGCAAGTGGTAGACACAATTATCCCCTTTTTGTGCCTGTTCTCAGATAAATGAGGTCAATGACTCTGCAGGTCTCACTTAGATATTTTTCAGGATTTTGTTTTGTTTATTTTTAGCTAGACCTCAGTTTGACTCAATGTTTAATTTCCTATGGAGAAAGCAAAAAGTATTACGTTGTATTTTCATATTTCATTTGGGTCCTCTAGAAAGGAGACACTGAGATGAAATTAAAGTACACAGGGGACAACTGTGAAAGATAAGAACAGAAGGAAGAAAGATTTGGAGGAAGAGCCTCATGCCATGATGCAGATCAGAAAAGTCTCAGCTCTGGAGTATGAGTTCCCAGTAGAGGACTCCTATGTAGGTAGGAATAGCCAAGCCCTAGAGCCCTGCTCTGCTGAGCTAAATGGGGCTTCCTAAAAAGATCATGTCTTTGAGTTGAAAACAGATCCTGATATGGTACCCTTTGCAGCTTGAAGGGCACGTTTTCCCTGAGCAGAGATCTGAGGGAGGTACCTCAATCTGCTTTATTTACACAAATGATGAATTCTTAGCCTTTTCTACAAGGCCTGAGATAACCCGATAAGTTAAGTAACAAATAAATTAATTGCTTTGAACAAGGCTAATTCAAAGTGTCAAAAAAGGAGTTTCTCTATCTCTGATAGGCTGAGAAGAGGGACATTTAAAAAAATACAACATGGGATAGTGGAAGTAGGATAGTATTAGATGAGAGTTGCATATTGTGACCCCTTCAGGTTCATAGTACTTTTTTAGAAAAAACCCTCAGGAACCTCAGTAGGAAATGGAAATATTGATATGAAAATTCCAATTTTTGAAGTGAAACTTCAGAGTCTAATTGAGGAGACTTAAAAATCAGAGTATTAGATACGATCATCATCACATAACCTTACTGTTCTTGTCAACATAATCAGTGTTAATATCACAATCACCACCATTATCAAGTGCTTGCTGTGTGCTTTGGTTCCTACAAAGCCCTTAAAATGTATTATCTTATTCATAGAAATCCAACCAGGCAGCTCAAAACCATTTATAGAACAAAAGAGTAAGAGAAAAAAAGAGAAATTGGACTGAGGGGAGGGATGACTATTCCATGTAGAAGGATTGAAAGTGGGAAAGCATGAGAAGTTCAGGACCTTTTAGGAGACTGTCAGAATTGTATCTACCTGAGCATAAATTCCATGTTGAGAAGCAGTGTAAAGTAAATAAAAAGAGGCAAAAATCAGAGAATGAGGTAGATCTTGCAGAACTTTGTGATCAAAGCCATTTACCTTTTGTGTTAAAAAAATGATGAAGAGGCACTAGAGAAATTGTCTGTGCCTCCTGCCTTTTTCCTAGGTAAAATTTTATCTTTTCCCAGTTCTCAGGATTTTCATGGTTTTGTATGAGGGTGTGTTCACATTAAGAGCATTAGACAATGGTGACATACAGTAAGTATATCAATCCTATGTAGCACGGCCACTTGTGCATTGGCAACACTGAGTTTGTAAGAAAAGCAGAACTCTATGCTAGGCCAGGTGGACTGGATCTTTTTTTTGGTACCAGGGATGGAACTCAGGACCTTACGCTTGCAAGGCAGGTGCCAGAACCACTGAGCTAAATCCCCAGCCCTGGACAGGATCTTTCTGAGACAGTGACTCAGGGATTTGTGCTTATCAAGCTCTTCTGCTGATCCTGATGCCCCACACATTGGAGAAGCCCCTCTTTCGTAGCTGATCTTCATTGTGCTGTTGGTCAGCTGTTTCTGGCCCCTTGAGGAAGAAATGGTGTGTACAGAAATTGAGGGTAAAGATTTAAAACCAATTAAGCAATTTATCAGAAAGGTTTCATTTTGATTGACGCTAATACTTAAAATTTAGGTTTGTAGTTTATATATCTGTGTTTTATTTTTCTAACAAACTCATTTCTACTATATCTTACAAAATAATAACCTGGGATGAGTTGACTGTGTGCCTGTGTGCATGCACAAACCCACACAAGCCATACACCCACCCACACACTCATACAAATTGGTGCTTCATCACAACAATGTGAGAAGCAATCTTCTACTCTGGGCCATTGTGGTTCTTTGGAATCCTTTTCAGTTTTGCTTCCTGTTTAGGAGGGATATTGAATATCCCAGTTCGGGAAAGGTAAATGTTAACTTATGTTTTGCACCTTGAGTGTGCCATTATTATTCCCCAGGGCCTCCTGAGTTCCTGCTTTGGGGCATTTGACAAATGAATCTATTTTCCTGGACTGCTGTTGCTAGGAAGCAAGTGGCTTTGATACCAGCTTCTTACACTTCCCACTGACTTCACTGTTTTCCAGATGTGTTCAGCCCTAGAGATTAAACAATAGACCAAAGACAAGGAGGAAAACATTTACCACAATATGTTTCGGTGGTGTTATCATAATTTTTAAATTGGCCCTATTGAAAAGGGGAAAAAACCATGGATAATTCTCACCTTGTAAGAGTAGCAGAAGTATTTAGGGTCATTATTGTATTTTATGGAAACAAAATTCCCTTTAATATATAATAAAGAGTCTGTGAAAGTACAGTATAATACTTCCACACTTTCTTTGGAGAGCTTTTGTCCTTTATAGTTTTGAGGGAGAGTTTATAGTACAGTTTTGCTTCTATTTAGTAATATAGACATGATCTATTTTCAAAAACAAAAAAACAGTTTTTCAATAGAAAATAAATAAATGAAATAAATGAATGTTTTTCTGTTAGACACACATAAGCATGATCAAAAGATGATTTAATGATGGAAGCTGATGCAAGTTGTTATGGCAACTAGAATCTGGAAGTACCTGGTTGTGCTTGTGTATTTTATTTCCTCTGCCCTCCTTTTTCTTTTAAAAGAGAAAAAAAAGTGTGGTTTTCCATCTGGCTTAATCACAGTGTTAAAATACCAGTGTCAAATAAAAATATCTTATAGGATAATTTCACATCTGTTGTAAGACGAGTGATATTTTACCTTAATAAGAAATAAATGCAATTATGTGAAAGTCTTTTAGGAGAAAAGAACATGATCATACTTTATCAGAAATTGCTGAAGAATCTTTTTAATTGTCTTTAGCTGTTATTCTCTACCTGAATTATGTTACTTGGTTCATGTTTTTTTTCCACATGAAGAGGAGAACATGTGATTGTAGTTGCAGAGAAACCAGGAAATGGCTTTTCATTATTTAATACCACCTTCTAGCCTCAGTCATTTGCTTTGTAAGACCTTCTCTTTCCTTTTTCTTTTTGTTTGGTGTTCTTCTAATGCCAAAGAAATTAGGTTCCATTCTTCAGAACTGAAAAAATTATATAAATAATTTCGCAAAAGTGTTTACTTTGCTCTATTGCTACACTTGGTTACTATTTAGCATCACAACATTCTCCTTAGTATGTATTTTATAGGTGAAATTATAAATTCTACTTTAGCAACTAATAAATGAGGTAACTAGAATAGCACCTTTTAAATCTATTACTTAAGCAAGGAGAAACAGTCAGTTAGGAAGCATTATTTTTGTTTTGTTTTGAAACCAAGTTATGACATTTTAGAAATATCCTGTCTTGTACATACAGTGAGTGCACTGAGTTGGTTTCTCCTGTCTTATTCTAAATAGTAGTGAGATGTTTTAGTAGCTTCTTTTTTATTCTTTGTAGAAGAAATATTGAAACAACTTAGGCATCTAATAGATTCATTTCAGTCACACTCTATTCTGAGTCTTTTATTTGTAAATAGATTAACCTACAGGAAAAAATGTCTTTGTGGCTATTTGTAGATATATTCAGTTAGGAGTTTTGGAAAGGTCAATGTTACTAGTTTAATTACATAAAATCAAAGATTATCTCTGTGCTACTATGAATTACACATACTACTGTATGAATGACAAATCAGGGTCGTCTGTGAAAATGACTACTGATCTGTGCTCAGTTACTTTTCTGATACTCCAGTACAAAGAGGTTTATAGACAGCTCAATGTACAGAAAGAGGTAGAGGACTGATCATCAAGTCTTCCTTTAAGATGGCCTCCCTAGGTGAACACCAATATCAGTTAATATTATTTGATACCAAGAATTCAGAAGTTGTATCAAATAAATGTATCACCGTAGTTATATAAACCAGCTACACTAGATATGGATAACTCTACACCTGTGTAGGAGTGTCAATTCTGTTTCCTTGGGAATAGGAAGAAAAACACTAAGTGAAAAAGGAAATACTTCATTTTAAAGCATTAGTTATATTTGCAATGGAGTTAGTTAATCATATAATTCAAAATCTTCAGAATATAAAATACCAGAAAGTCATAAGTTACTTGGACCTTTACTACTAGAATTATTCAAGTTTACATATAATTATCAGGTAGGAAATATTTTCCAAAAAAGAGTAGGGAATTTTAAAAAATCTCATTGTGGTAGTTTATTTATCAGGAGAAAGATCTGAGATCCTCAAAAGTTTATTTAACCAAAACAAGATTAATAATTTCTAGCCTAAAAGACTTAAAAAGGCTAAGTAACTTTTTCTTGGGTTAATTGCTTGGAGGAAAGCCAGCTACCATATTATAATACTTAAGCAGTCTGATGGCACTGCCCAGGTAGAGAGGAACACAAACTTCCTGCCAGGGGGAGCAGAGAGCAGAGGAATTTTCTCTTGCATCAATTTCCCAGCAAAAAATAATCCAAGCTTCCACACAGATGTAGACAGCTACCCATACAGAACATAGCTAGTGCTAACAGAGGCAAACCTAAAAAGTCCAAACCAACTGTCCAGAATCTTAGACTTCTTTGAAACTCTTTTATACTAATTTAGCTACATCTGGAGTCCTGTTGGTGTGGGAAATAATTATTCCCAATTTTTCAGTCTAGTCATAGGTTGACTATTATCTTAAGATAATACCTGTTTTAGTTATTATTTTTAACTATACAGTCAAATAAAGATGAGTCTCTTTTCTAAAAGTGCACTCTAAGATAAAGTTCTAAATTGGGAATGTTTGCTGAGAGGACACTTTAAGGTTATATTTTTATGTCTATACATCCTATGACAATCAGTTTCTGAGAAGCTTAAGATCAAACTCCTTTTAATGGGACCAGTGTTGCTATGTAATACATTACCCCAAAACTTTAGTATGTATGGTCCCTTTTGGAAGCTGGGAATTCAGAATTCAGAGGCTGCTTATCTGGCTTAGAGTTGCAGTCACCCAGAATTGGCGCATTTATTTCAAAGATGGCACACTCACTCTACCAATAACGGGAAGTCTCTGCTCTTTACTGGCTGTGGAAGGAGGCTTTCGCTCCTCTCCGTATGGGCGGCATCAGAGAACTGCTTGAGTGTTCCCATGACATGGTGAATAGCTTTCCTCAAAACAAATGATCTAAGAGAAAGATGACAGGAGCAGAGCAGTAATGCCTTTTAAGCCCCATTCCTGTTCAATTCATTAGAAGCAGGTTGCTAATCACAGGCCACATTAAAGGATATAAGATTAGTCTTCGCCTATTCAAGAAAGATGTACCAGTACAGTTTAGAAGTATTTTAGTTTCCCAAAATACAATAATTAGCAAGTCTAACTGATACCTGTTTTCAAGGAATTGATATTGAGATTATGAGGACCATGAAGAGAAGTATGACAGTACCTAGAAGACATAGGATCCAAGACTTAGCAAAGGCCTCAAGTTTGAGAAAAAATGATATATACATATAAATGTATGTATATAGCACAAATGGTGGGCTGGTAACAACCACAGCAAATACTATAGAGGCAAAGATACACAATGCCTGGGATCTCTCTCTCTCTCTCTCTCTCTCTCTCTATATATATATATATATTTTTTTTTTGGTATTGGGTATCGAACTCAGGACCTTGCCCTTTCGCGGCAGCTGCGGTGCCACTGAGCTAAATTCCTGGCCTCCTAGGCCATCTTAATGGTAGGAGTTGAATAAGTTTCTGCTATTGTTCTTAGAGTGTGGATAAGCCTCTAAAATTCAGCCCCATGGTTATTCTGTAGCTGATGAGAGATAACCTGGTTTTTAGTTTTCATGCTTGTATATCTGTACACTACCACCACTTTAGGTAGTAATTGAAAGTTAAACAACATCAAAAACAAGAATAAAGATAGTTATTATTTCCTGTTTTTAGATTAAAAAAATTTAAAACATTTTAACATGAATATATGGAAATTACTGAAGAATACCAGAATAAAAATATCATTAACGCCAATGCTAAGAAGAAAGGACAATAATATTTTATAATATAATTTACCCTTTAAATGTATTTTATATTGATAACTTGCTTTCTTTGCTTACCATTGTACAAGACTTTTCCCATGTCACCAAAACTCTTTGTAAAATCTACTTATTTTGGGCTGGGGATTCAGCTCAGTGGCGCTGAGCCTGCCTTGTAAATACAAGGTCCTGAGTTTGAACCCTGGTACCAAAAAAAGATATATACTTATTCTTACATTGTAATTTGCATATGATGACCCAACAATTAAACCACACAATTTGAGTTTTGACAAAACACTACAAGACTCATTATCTAAGACATTTTCATCAACCTGAAAAGTGCTCTTGTGTCACTTTGTATGTCTCACCACTGGCTCCTAGCAACTACTGATCTGCTTACTGTCACTATAGCTTTGTTTTCCTAGAATTTTATACAAAAGGAAACATATAGTATGCAGTTATTTGTCTAGATTCTTTCACTGAGGTCAATGGTTTTGAGATTTATCCATAACATTACATGTGTCAATAATGTTTTCCCTTTTATTGTTTATTATTAATCCAGTCTTTAGGCATCCAACAATTTGTTTATCTCTTCACCAGTTTGTGAATATTCATTTATTTCTATTCAGAAATATAATGAATTAATCTGCACTGGTTAAAGAACACAGACTTTCATTTCTTTTATGTAAATATCTGAGAGTAGAATTGGTGGTCTTATGGTAAGTGTGTATTTAATGTAACAAATCTCCAAACATTTCCCAAAGTGTTTGTATTAGCAATGTATGAAAATTCTAGTTGCTCCACATCCATGCTAGAAGTACAATCTTCCAAATTTTGGACATTCTAGGACATCTTAATTTGCATTTTTCTTATAATTAAATGTTATCAAATATATTTTTATATGTCTTAGCTTCCTGGGCTTCCATAACAAAGTACCACAGATTGAGTAGCTTTAACAACATAAATTTATTTCTAACATTACAGAGAATAACGTCTAAGATCAAAGTGTCAGCAAGGTTAACTTCTTCTAAGGCATCTCTCCTTAGCTAGCAGATGGTCCCTTTTCCTTGTATGTTTACATGGTCTTCTTTCTGGGTGAATCTATTGTCCTGATCCCCTCTTCTTACAAGGACATTTGTTATGTTGGAATAAAATACACCTCAGTAAACTTATTTTAAATTAATTACCTTTGAAAGCAGTTTGCCTCTAAAACTGTTGAGGTAGATTTGGAGGCATGAAAGGTTAAGATTTAAGCATATGAATTTGGATGGGCTGTGGAGATACACAATTTCTGTATAAATTTTAGAACTGTTCTTTTATTTTTGTGAAAAGTGTCACTAGAATTTTGCATTGAACTTGTAATTCGCACTGGATGGTATAGATATTTGGATAATAATGCTACTTTTTATCCACGAATACAGGATATCTTTTTATTTATGTGTGTCTTCTTTAATTTCTTCTATTAATGTTTCATAGTTTTAAGTGTACAAATCTCTCACTTCCTTGGATAAATTTATTCCTAAGTATTTTATTCTTTTGATGTCATTATAAATGAACCTAAGGATATGCACTGGAGAAAGGACAGTATTTTCAATAAATAATGCTAGGAAAATTAAATATCCACATGCAAGAGAATAAAACTATACCCCTATCTCTTATCTGTTAAAAATCAATTAAAATGTATTATGGTATAATATCATTAATTTGGAGGGATAGTTAGTTGTTAGTGTATGGAAACGCTATTGATTTTTGTATGCTTATTTGTAGCCTGCAATTTTACTTTATTTGTTTATTAGTATTAACAGTATTTTTGGTGGAGTTTTTATAGTTTTCTATATACAGTATAAAATTATGTCTTTTGCAGAGACAAATTTACTTATTCCTTTCCAATTTGTATGCCTTTTTTCTGTGGCCTAATTGCTCTAGCTGACTTTTTGTAAGAGGTTGAATAGAAATGGCAAGATAATATTCTTGTTTTATATTGAGTAGGATGTTAGCTGTGTGCTGTGACATATGATATCTGTAAGTGATATATGGCTTGTGATACATCTGAATTGTCATTTAAAGGGATTATAAAATAAAGAAAATGTTTTCTTTTAAAATATTTACCTACATATTCCACTTCTGGGATTGTTCATTTTTTGGAGCAGATGCAACTTTTCATTTTATATCACTATCCTCCTGCTGAAAGAATTTCCTTAAATATTTCATGTTGTATAGGGTTCTTAGTTGTAAATTTTATTATTTTTCTGCAAAAGTCTTCATTGCACCTTTAATTTTGAAACACTTTGCCTGGGTAATGAATTTTAGATTAGTGTTTTTATTTTTCTAAAGAGCACTTCATTAAGAAAAGCTAACAATGATTTTTTATGTGTGCAATAAATACATTATGGTTGGTTATAAGTACAATATTGTTAAGCAGATGTCTAGAACTTGCTCCTCTTACTTAACTGAAACTTTATTCTCATTAAATAATAAATCCCTGTTTTTTTCTTTCCCCTATTCTACCCCTTGATTCTATGAATTTGACTATTTTAGACCCCTTAGTTAAGTGGACTCATGTGATATTTACCTTTCTGTGACTATCTTATTTCAGGTAGTATAATATATTCAAGGTTCATTCATGATACCAGGTACTGCAGATATCCCTTTTTTATTAAGGTAAAATACCATTCTATTGTATCTATCACATTTACTTTGTATATTCATCCATTAATGGACATTTAAGTTGTTTTCATATCTTTGCTAGTTTGAATAATGTGGGAGTGAACAGAGGAATGCTAATGTATCTGTGAGATCATGATTTCAATCCTTTGGATAAATATACAGACACATGATTGTTAATTATATGGTAGTTCCTTTTTAAAAATTTTTTTGAGACATCTCCATGCAATTTTCATAATGACTATACCATTCTGTATTCCCACCAATATTATACAAGGGTTTCAGTATCTCCATAACCTCCCCAACTCTTGTCTTTAGAGTACATAAAGAAAAAGAAAATAGCTAAGTCTTTACTATTTTTGAACCTTACATGGTTTCTGCCATTTACCTGCTATTTTAATTTTGTTCCTTTCTGGATTCTTTTAAGATTTTGTTTTTATCATTGGTTTGTAGCAATTTAATTATGATGTATATTGATGTGGTTTTCTTTAGGACTATCAGCTCAGTGTTCATTGAGTGTCTTCCATTTGTGGATTTATATTTTTCACCAAATTTGTAAATATTTTAGCCATTATTTCTTCAAATATTTTTGCTGGCACACTCCTTGCCCACACTTCTTCCCTTCTCCATTTCTGGAACTCTAATTTCATACATGTAGATACTTGGTACTGTTCGAGTAGCTCACTGATGTGCTGTTCATTTTTTTCTCCTCATGTTTTGTTTTGGGTAGTTTCCCTTTTAGCAGCTTTAAGTCATTGATCATCTCCTTTTTTTCTTGCATTGTACAATGTGCTGTTAGTCACATCCTTTTTAAAAAAAATTTCTGACTTTGTGTTTTTCATTTCTAGAAATTTTATATTTCTCTTTTCTTATTAAATTCATGGTTTGCTCTATAATCGTAAACATATGAAACATTTATGATAGATATTTAATTTTCCTTGTCCTCTAATCTTTTACTTATAAGTCTGTTTCCATGGGTTGATGTTTATCATAATTATAGATCACATTTTCCTTCTTCAAATGACTAGTAATTTTTTAATTTGGCATTAGACATTGAGTTTCTTATATTTTGTGTTTCAAGTACTTTATATATATATTGTGAGATTTTGTTATGATATTCAGTTCAGTGACTTGGATTTATGGCATCAATTTAGTTAATGGGATTTGAAGCCTTTAAACTTTGTTAGAGAAGTTACAAAGATGTCATCAGTCTAAAGATAAGTTATTACCAAGGCAATATCTTTGATGACTCTACCCAATGTGCCATGCATTTTTGATGTCTTCCAATTCTGGCTTATGGAATTTGGAAAAATCTGAGTCCTGTGTGTGCTTCATCAGTTGTTCTGCCTATGCCTTTCCTGTGATTTTTTTTCTTCCTATGCATACACTGATCAGTACTAAGCTAAGAAATTGCAGGACCCTTCTGTGGACCTTGAGAATCCTAAATGTGATGCTTTATTTCTGGTACCCAGACCCACATATCTTAGACATTTTCCCTTCCCTGTACTTCAATGTTTTCTCCTGAACTCAGCACAGCTGTGATGTTCTTTGGGTTCTCTTTCAGTGCAGTGCACTTTGATATGGAAATTGTGTCAAGGCAATAAGCTGAAACTCCTATGATTTCTATTCTTTCCAATTTGTTTCTATTCTTTCAGGAATCGGTCCTGGTCCTTGTGTTACCCAACACGTGAAAGGTATTTTTCATATACTTCATCTACTTTGTAAATTATTTAAGTTACGAAAGTAAATTGGTTCCTTATTATTCTATGTTAGAGATTTGTGTTGCTTCTAATTTCTCAAAACATGCTTTAAAAGTCATTGTAGATAAATCTTTGAATTAGTTATTAGTTTGTTTCAATAGTTTTCCTAGAAGGGAAAATTTCTTAACTTAAAAAATTTAAGCACTGTTTTATGTTCTGGATACATATGGAGCAAATTGCTTTTCAGAAAGCTTGTATGGAGTTATAGGAATCATTAAATATACCAATAGCTAAAATTTACTGGACTCTTATTATATCTCAGACACTATTACAGATATGTTCACAAATACATATTTGTTTACTTTTCACAAAATCCTTATAAGGTAGACATAAATGTTAGGCCCATTTTAAAAAGGAATAAACCAAGGAGCAAGAATTACATAGTTGTAACCAAGATTTTATATAACAGCTCTTAAGTATTGGATCAGAATTCAACATAGTACCTCCAATCTAACCATTATGTACAGTACTATTTACTTATAAACATTGTTATCATTTGAAATCTTTGCAGAGTAAATACAGAAGGACACCTCATTCTTTGAGTTTGATTACAATTTTTCATACCTATTAACATTTTATTTCTTCTTTTATAGACCACCTATTTGTGTTTATGCTTGTCTTATCTCTTTAAACTAGCTGCCTTAAAACAGAAAAGGTGAATAAGACATTATAGGCCCATGAACCCCCAGAAATTCATAGTGCCAGCACTGTAAAAACAACTCAAGATCCCAGACTTTAGGCTTAGTCTGAAGATAGAAAGTGAAATGACAGTCTTGGTCACTGTGGTCAATATCTGAGTGATGGAGACCTCTTCCAACCATTTCTACTCTTGGTGGTCTCAGTAGGCTTGTGGAAGGGCAAGCAGAGAGGATGAAAATGAAAGGTGTCAAAATGCCCTTAGAGTTAGCTTAAAAGACAACTTAAAATAGTAACCAGGGTAACTAGAATCACTCTAGTTTAAATGAGGAAAACATTTAATTTGAAGACTCATTTGGTCAGTAAGTAGCCACCAACATTCTAAAATTAGTTTTTAAGGTTATATTTATAGTGCCTTTTGGTCATTCTGATTATGAGCATTTAGTTTTGGTTTGAAAATAGTCTTGAAGACAACATCAAATTACTTCAAATTTCTTTCATAATTTTTGCTCAGTACACTTGATACAAGGAAAAGTATTTAAATTCTTTTACATAATAAGGGACAAGTGAAGATAGTTAGCTGTACTTTTATAAAGCATTTCATTATTCTGTATATTCTTATTTCATTAACAAAATAAATTGTGTTATTTTAATAGATAAATATACTGTCAGTAATTTTGTATGTAATAAAAATATATAAGATCTGAAAACAAGTGAATTCACTTTATAGATCTATACAGTCAGGATAGTTCACCACTGATGATTAGACATACTGTCTTATTAAAATTTGAAGGTCACATCAGTATTTAACTCATTACCTAATGGATTGTAATCTATGCCAAACAGGTACTGTGTAATTGTTACCGGTTCAGCAATAAAAATGAACATGAACTTTTAGAAATAGGCCATTTGTCCTCAAATCCTAACTGCCACTATTAGGTTTTATGATTTATTTAAAGTAAATTCCTGTATATTTCAGCTTCTGTTAGTGTAACAGTGCTGACCAGAGGGGCAGAAAGGTGAGGAGCCCACCTCGTTTTGGGCCTCCCAGCCAGGGGTGGACCAATGAGGAGCGGAGCCGTGGCAGCACCACCTCAAGCCCCCCCCCCCTCGCCGGCACCCCACACTACAGGGGCACAGGGGGGCATAAAGGCCATTGTCCTGAGCTGCAGAAGTGAACAACAGAGAGAGGGCCTCTCTCAGGCTCCTTGATGAAAATTGAAGCCCACTGGAAAAGTGAAGAGAATCTCTACAATAAAGGCACACCAGACCACCATAGTTGTTAAGTTGGAGGGATCACTACCTTCCACCAGAACCTGGACTATCTTCAGGGGAAAGGCAGCTGGAACCTGCAGTAGAACCTTGCAGAGTTCAACCCTGCAGGAGGTCAGGGAGCTCAGCTTGGGCCTTGCAGTCAGAAATCAGCCTGAATCTCAAAGGTCTGCTGCTGGATTGCTGAGACTAATTGACTTAGACCTGCACACTGTGGCCCACATTGTCTATTGTGACAGCAGAGACATACCCTGAAGGAGGTCCTTCATTTTTATTTTTTATTTTCAAAATTATTTTTTCTCTCATTTTAAATTTTTGTTTTTTCTACTCTTTTCAATTTTTTTCTTCTTTTTTCTTTTCTTTCTCTCTCTCACTCTCCCACATTGTTGTTCATCTCCCTTTTTGTTCCTGTTCCTGCCCTAATTCAGATTTCTTCTTTTTCTTTTCTTCTTTCTAGTTTCTTCTCTCTATTGTCATTAGTTTCAAAGGAAAGAGAACACAGTTTCTAGCTTCCCTATTGCTGGTAGGTTGTTCTGTTCTTGTCTGTGTTGTTTCATTCTGTCTTTTCCTCTTGTCTTCAACAGTTCCCTAGAGTTTGGGTGATCTTCCTGTGTCTTCTGGTCTCACTTCTCACCTTTCCTTTTCCTTCTACCTATCAATCCCTCCCTGCCCAACTCCTTCTAAGTCCCCATCCTGAAGGGTAAAGTTGCTATATTGAAGAGTTTATTCACTATAAACATATTTTGGGCTGGTCCTCAATTTTAATTTAATTCACATGGTTAAAAGTGATAGATAAATAACTACCACAAATTGTTATTTTCTAAGCTGTACTTTATATTATTGTTATTGGTGATTGTATCACTTGAGCTAAGGTGTTGTGATTGATCTAATCAGTTATACTTCTGGTATAATGTAAATGAAATTGCTCCAGACTAGAGACATAAAACCTTAAGATCAGCTATATCTCATCTTAAGTAAGACACCTCTGAGAAGCAATCACTCCATAAGGGTTCTAAATACAAGCAACAATTATATCTACAATAGCCAATATTGAAGTATCAACCCAGGAACTAAACCAAGGACTGTACTAACAATAAAAATAGAAATAAGAAGACATTTAAGCAAGGCTCAATCCCAGACTTCCAGCTCACCAAAGACAAACTCTGGGAGAAATGAGGAGGAAAAGTCTGATAATCAACCACCTGGACACCCTGAATGGATAGCACGAAAGTAACAAAACAGGTAAATGAGGCTCTAGAAAGATTCAAAACAGAAATAATTTCCCAGATAAGTACAGAGATGGTGAGCAGAATGAAAGACATATTTAGAGACTCTAGAACAGAAACAGATAAAAAAATAGATGAATTCAGGACCATGATAGCCATGATTGCCCAGCATAGGAAAGAAATGGAAATCATGAACACCCAGCATAGGAAAGAAATGGAATCCATGAAACATTCATACAGATATCCAGGAGATTAAAAACTCTATTGAAAGTATACACAGCAGACTGAGCTAACCTGAAGACAGAATATCAGATATAGAAGAGAGGATGGCAGTCAGTGACCATGAAAAGAGAGATCTTTTAAAACTAGTAAGAGACCATGAGAAATCAATCCAAAAGCTCCTAGATGACACAAAGAAGACTAATATAAGACTGATAGGAGTCCACAAAAAAGCAGGAGAAAGTACAAATGACATAAAAAAAACTGTTCACAAAATTAATGACAGAAAACTTCCCAAACAGAGCAAAAGAATTTGACATACAGATAAATGAGGTTCATAGGACTCCAACTAGCCTTGATTAAAAAAAAAAATCTACACCTAGAGATATAATAATAAAGTCCCTGGGAACCCAACAGAAGAACAAAATGCTATAAGTAGTTAGAGAAAAGAAACAAATCCCATGCAAAGGAAAGCCCATCAGAATCACAGAAGACTTTTCAACACAAACTCTCAAATCAAGGAGAGCCTGGGGTGAGGTGTTTCAAGCCCTAAAAGAAAACAGCCCCCAACCTAGACTGATGTATCCTGTACAACTATCTTTCAAAATTGGTGAGGAAATAAGATACTTCCATGACAAAGAACACCTGAGAAACTTCATGAATACCAAACCAGCACTCCAAACAATTCTAAAAAATATCCTAGAAAAAGACAATGAAGGTCACAACTCCATGAGGCCCAACAGAGCAAATCCATCAGACAAGACACAAAATTAAAAGGAGAGGTGGGGAAAATTTAAAAAAGTCAACATCAGGAAAATAACATGATAATGATAAGTCAATACATATCCAGTATAACCATCAATGTTAATGGCCTCAACTCACGAATCAAAAGAAACAGACTGGCAGAATGGATTAAGAAGCAAAATCCAACAATATGCTGTATATAAGAAATGCACCTAGTTCAAAAAGAAACTCATTGACTAAAAGTAAAAGGATAGAAAACAGTTTTTCACATGATAAGAACCTGGAAAAAGCAGGGGTAGATATCTTATTTACAGACAAAGTAAATTTAAAACCAAAACTAATTAAAAGAGACAAAGATGGTCACTACATCCTTGTAAAGGGAACAATCCAAGAGGAAGAGATGACAGTCATAAATATATATGCCCTAAATACTAATGCCTCCAACTATACAAAAGAAATATTAAGGGATATGAAAAACCAAATAAGCACTAATACAATTGTAGTGGGGGACCTCAATACTCCACTGTCACAAATAGACAGATCATCTAGACAAAAAATCAACAACTAAATACTAGAACTGAACCAAGCTTTTGAACAAATGGACTGAATAGATGACTACAGAGTGTTCTACCACACAAAATCAGAATATACATTCTTTTCAGCTGCACATGGGTCATTCTCCAAAATAGACCACATACTAGTTCATAGAACGTGTTTAAATAAATGCAAAGGAATTGAAGTTATTCCATGTATATTATCAGACCATAGTACAATTAAAATGGAGATCCATAGCAGAAGAAACCGCAAGAACTTCACAAACACATGGAAATTGAATAACACTCTCCTGCACAACCAATGGGTCACAGAGAAAATTAAAGAAGAAAGTAAACAGTTTTTTCAATTAAATGATAGTGCCATTACAACATACAGGAATCTATGGGACACAATGAATGCAGTTCTACAAGGGAAATTCATAGCAGTGAATACCCACACTAGGAAAACAGAGCAGGCCCAAATAAACAACCTAATGCTGAATTTTAAGCTCCTAAAAAAGAAGAGCAAGACAAACTCAAAGCTCATACTAGGGACAAAATTATAAAGATCAGAGCAGAAATCAATGCAATGGAGACTAAGAGAGCAATACAAAAAATAAATGAATCAAAGAGTTGGTTCTTTGAAAGAATAAATAAAATTGATAAACCCTTAGCCAACCTGATCAATAAAAGGAAAGAAAAGGCTCAAATCCATGTAATTAGAAATGAAAAAGGTGAAGTTGCAACAGATCCAGCAGAAATCCAGAGGATCATCAATACCTACTTCGAGAATGTGTACTCTAATAAAATGGAAAACACAGAAGAAATGGACAAATTTCTAGAAACATATGAATTAACAAAATGGAATGAAGAAGATATAAAAATCCTTAGCACCCCAATTAACAATCAGTGAAATTGAAAACATAATTAAAAATTTACCAACAGAGAAAAGCCCAGGTCCTGATGGCTTCACTGATGAATTCTACAAGACATTTAGAGAAGAACTATTGCCACTACTCTTTAAACTTTTCAATAAAATAGAAAGGGAAGCAATACTCCCAAATACATTCCTGGAAGCAAGTGTTACTTTGATTCTAAAACCAGAAAAAGAGAGCTCCAACCAAAAAAGAGAGCTATAGGCAAATCTCCCTAATAGATGCAAAAATCCATAATAAGATACTGGCAAACAGAATACAGAGGGTCATCAAGAAGATCATACACCCTGACCCTGATTTATCCAAGGGATGTAAGGATGGTTCAACATACGTAAATCAATAAATGTAATATGCTATATTAACAGAGTCAAGTCAAGTCTCAGTAGATGCAGAAAAAGAATTTGATATAATTCAACACCCATTAATGATAAAAACCTTGCAGAAAATTGGAATAGAGGGTCTTTATCTCAAATTGATAAAGGCTATCTATGAAAAACCAACAGGCAACATCATACTAATGGTCAAAAACTGAAAACCTTCACAATAAAGTCAGGAACAATGCAAGGATACCCACTATCACCACTCCTGTTCAATATAGTTTTGGAAGCATTAGCTACGGCAATTAGACAAGAGAAAGAAATAAAAGAAATAAAGATAGGAAATGAAGAAGTCAAGTTGTCATTATTTTCAGATGACATGATACTGTATATAGAAGACCCCAAGAACTTCACTGAAAGTCTTTTAAACTTAATAACCAAATTCAGTAGAGTAGCTAGATACAAGGTCAACACACAAAAATCAATAGCTTTTCTGTACACTAGAAACATACTCATTGAGAGAGAAGTGGGGCAATTAATTCCTTTCACAATAGCATCCAAAAAATTGAAATACCTAGGAATCAATAACAAAAGAAATCAAAGACCTCTACACTGAAAACTATAGCAATCTGAAAAGAGAGATTGAAGAAGATATCAGAAAATGGAAAGAGATCCTTTGCTTTTGGGTAGGAAGAATCAACATAGTGAAAATGGCCATACTTCCAAAAGTGCTATACAGATTCAATGCAATCCCAATTGAAATCCCAACAATATATTTCACAGATCTAGAGAAAACAATCCAAAAATTCATTTGGAATCAGAAGAGATCTAGAATAGCAAAAGCAATTCTAGGCAACAGAGACATGGCAGGGATATCACAATCCTCAGCTTGAAACTATACTACAAAGCCAGTGTGATAAAAACAGCATGGTACTGGCAAAGAAACACACCCAAGGATCAGTGAAATACACTAGAAGATTTAGAAAATACAGAAATAACTCCAGTTATACTCAGCTATCTCATCTTTCCTCATTGGAGGAAAGATAGCCTCTTAATAAATGGTGTTGGAAAAACTGGCTTTCAACTTCCCAAAGATTAAAACTAGACCCCTATCTTTCACCATGCACTAAACTAAAATTGAAGTGGATCAAAGATATAAACATTAAAACAGAAACACTAAACTTGCTGGAAGATAAGTTAGGTAGAACTCTTGAATACATTGACATAGGAAAAAACTTTATGAACAAATCCTCAGTAGCATGGGAACTAGCACAAAGAATCAACACCTGGGATCTCATCTTATTAAAAAGCTTCTGCACTGCAAGAGAAACCATCAACAGAGCTAAGAGACAACCTACAATGTGGGAAAAAATTTTTACCAGCTGTTCCTCAGACAAAGGTCTTCTATCTAGAATATATAAAGAACTCAAAAAAATCATACCCCCTAAATATAAAGACCCAATTCAAAAATGGGCATCTGAAATGAACAGACATTTCTCAGACAAAGAAGTAAAAGCAGCAAATAAACATAACAAAATGTTCAACATCACTGGTCATTCAAGAGATGCAGATGAAAACAAAGCTGAGATTCCACTTCATCTCAATAAGAATGGCTGCTATCAAGAAATCAACCAATAACAAATGCTGGCAGGGTTGTGGGGAGAAAGGAACCCTTCTCCATTGTTGGTGGGAGTGCAAACTGGTGCAAGCACTGTGGAAATCAATATGGAGATACCTCAAGCAACTAGGATTGGAAGTCCTATTTGACCCAGCAATTCCTCTGCTGGGTATCTTCCCAAAAGAATTAAAAGAATCATACCACAGTGATATATGGTCACCCATGTTTAAAGTGGCACAGTTTGTAATAGCTAAAACTTGGAAACAGCCCAATTGCCCATCAACTGGAGACTGGATAAAGAAGATGTGGTTTTTTAAAAATAAAATGGAGTACTACTCAGCCATAAAAATGAGAAATTGGAGACATTTTTATCTAAGTGTATGTACATTGAGGCCATACTCTTAAGTGAAATAAATAGGACACTTGTGTAAATACCAAATCTTTTCTCTGGTGTGAAAAAATAAAAGTGTAAATAAAGATCAAAATGTATAATTGATATTGTGAAATAGAAAATGTCTAAAGGAGTAGGGGAAGTGGGAGGGGTAGGGGAAAGAAGAGAAGGGAAAAGAAAAAATACGAGAAAGGGAAAAAATTGGAAAAAAAGTCTTTGTAAATAGGGAAGTGTGGAGGGGGTGAAGGGAGGGCAGGGGAATGGGGAAAAAATAAGAACCAAGATACAACATGTAAAGTTACAAGATCCCAATCATACGTGTAACTGTACTGTATACCTAAAATGTACCAATAAAGTTAATGGAAAAAAAAAGTGCTGACCAATGGAGAGTGTGCTCTCACCCTGGATAAATTTAAATATTTGTTCTTTAGTGGCCATTCAAATTTATAAGAAATCACAGACATTTCCAAATTAAAACATTATAACATTGATAGCAGGTTTATGGAATAGGGGTTGATCTTCATCTCCCTGGAAGAGATGTGTGTGGGATGGATATTTCTGTAGTTTGTTTGGGAATAGTCTGTAAAATCTTCAAGTCTTAATGTATACATTGAGGAAATTTTGTCAGCTATCATATCCTAAGAACACATTACAGCTGTGAAGTGTGCTCACAATTGTTGGCCACTTACTGAGAAATGTTATCCTCTAAACTTGAAAACTACCAGTAATTTGAAGTTTGAACTTTTATTAGTGAGAATTAAATTTCCCATTCTTGCCAGGACTATCTAACTACCACAAGAATCAAGATATAAAACATTTGAAAGTTTCCTCCATTCCAGTGAAGTCTCCCAACATTCCCACATCTACACCAATCTGCTTTTTGTCATTATAGATAAGTTACATTTTTTAACAACTACAAATAGACTATCATAATTACTTCATTCATCCATATCATTTTATATATATATAGCAGCTCACTTATTTTCGTTAAGTGGTATTTTATTGTATAGAAACATCACACTTTGTTTACCTATTCATCAGCTAATGGATATTGGGTTGTTTTTATTTTTTAGTTAGTATGAATCAATAATGAACATTTTTCGTATTGAACTCTGTGTGGAGATCTGTTTTCATTCATCTGCGTAAATACAGTGATATGGGATCATCGAGTTTCTAGGACTCATTAACACTTCCAACAGTTTTGGGATACTGTCTTATATTACACCCTTGATTTACCTTAGGTTCTTTGTCTCTCCCTTCTTTTGTAACATCATCATGAAATCTATCTCTATATTTTATAAATTGAACAATTTAACTTTATGTTGTTTTATATTATTGTCTTAGTGTTTCTTGCATGATATCTCTAGCAACAAATTCTTCCAGTCTTTGTTTATCTGAGAATGTTTGTATTTCATCTTCATTTTTATTCATTTGAAATGAATTATTGCACATAATTTAGAGATTCTTAATTGATTTCTCTTTTGTTTCAGCACTTTGAACATGTCAGCTGGGTGCATGGTCTCCATTATTTCCCAAGAGAAGTCAAATTCCTTTTACTTTGGTTCCATTTTATGTATTGAGTCATTTTTCTCTTGTTGCTTTCAAACTTTTCCTTTCTCTTTGGCTAACACTTTGACTATTATTTGATTAGGTGGGGATTTCTTGGTGTATATCCTACTTGGATCTCATTGATCTTGGATGCATAGAATAATTTTTTCCTAATATTTGGAGAGTTTTCAATCTATTTCTTTGAATATTTTTGTCTCATTTTCTTCTGTTATTCCCATTTATACATATACTGGTCTTAATGATTTTTCAAAGTTTTGTCATTCTTTTTCCCTTTTGTTCTTTACATTGAATTTTTTGTTCAAATTCTCTGATAGTTTTCTTCTTCCAGAGCAAACTTATCATTGAATCCCCTCTAGTAAGTTTTTTTCATTACAATTATATTTATTCAATCAAAGTTTCCATTTGGTTCTTTTTGTAATTTCTAAATGCTTACTAATATTCTGTATTTGATGAATCTTACTTTATGTTAAATATTTCAGGCATGGCTTCCTTTAGTTCTTTACACATATTTGTAATGGTTTCTTAGTTTCTTTGTTTGCACACTCCAACATGTAGAAAACTTCAAAAGTATTATGTATTTCTTGATTCTCTTTCTGTATGTATGGCTACATTTTTCTGATTCTTTGCATGACTCATTTTGGTTCATAAAGGTGATATTTGACATAATGTATTACAATCCCTGTAGTTTCTGACTTTATTCCAAGGCTTGTTATTTTTCCTTTATTTTGTTTATTTGTTCAGTGGGTTGCTTGGATTGATTCCATAAAGCTTATTTCTCTTAACATGTGCAACCTTTCATGTCACATTGCTCAGACTTTTCCTCTTTTTAATGATTTTTAGGCTTAGAATGTTAGAAGTTGCTCTTGGCTCTCAGCACAGGTGACTCTTGTCACTGGGTCAGCCAGTAACAGGTCAGGGATTGTGACTAGGCTTCCTGCAACAGTAAGACCTCTACCCATTTCAGGGAGATTTCATACTTACTCTGCTTTTTAAACCAAGGATTAACAGTTCCCTAATTGCTCCAGTGTGTGTGCACAGCCTTCCAGACCACTAAGAAGGAGTGTGAACTTCTCAGGCTCCTTTGGGACAATACCCTCCCTCCCTCCCACATACTTGTTAAATTTTTGACAGCTATTATTTTGTTTGTTGCTACTACTATTCAGTTGGGTCTCTAATTGTTTACCACTATGATCTCTAGTTTTCAAGGGTAGATGCTTCTACTTTTCCCGTGGAAGAAACACTTTCTGTTTTAAATGAAGTCAATGCTCTCAGGCAGTACTGCAGAGCTGCTAGTCCTCTAGTCTTGCTTTTTCTTCCTGGATCACTTTATCTGTTTTCTTTGCTGGAGCTGAGGCTAGGGGATGTAGAGGTGGGGAATGTATTCTACTTCTCCCTGATGAACTCCTTTTTACCCTAAGAGGAAGCTATGGAGATTGGTCGGTCCTCATTCTTTTAGAGTTACCCCTAAGAGCACTAGAAGACAGTAGAAACCCTGGTCGCTGTCTTGTATCTCATGGCTTGAGGTGCTTAATAAGGAGAGAGCCTTGAATCTGAAAGTTTGAATGGGAGCTGGGCAGAGAGCTATCTTCTTGGCTGCTCCCTCTTGGAATAGATCTGGAACATAGCTCCTAGGGAAGCTATAAGGAGGCTGGGGGGAGTCCTCTCCTCTTAGAGTGAAACCATTGCCCTAAAACCAAGAGTGTGGAGGGACTGGGGAAAAGGCAGTCACCCTCTTCTTAGTGTTGACCACTCGGAATAAATCTTCTGAAACACTGTTTAGGTGTTAGAGGTAGTGATGGGAGCAGTCTCTAGCTCAAATGACACAGGCTCCATTGTTCTAACTGAAATTCTATAATTTTGTTGAATATATATATATATGTTTCTAGAAATTGGTGCATATATATTCCTATATATACATATATATGTATATCTGCCAATTCCTAGAGACTTTAAATAGTTGTTTTTTATTTTTGCAGATTTAATGATTTTATTGCTGGAGAGAAAGCCCCCAAGTTCACATAGTCAAAGTCACACCTTTGCATGTTTTACTTTTATGCTTGATATTTGACTACAAGGCTGAAAATCAGACAGTTTTGACCTCTTTTCTTTAACCAGCTTTTTCTTCCTTAGCTCTTCCCACAAGCCTAGAAGGGTTGGTTACTGCATCCTCTGCTTTTAGTTTGAAGTTCCCATCAAACAAAGACAATAAAAAGAAACTTTTAGAATTCAAAACAAACCATCCCCCACAAAAAATAATAAAAATACCTTTCATCTTTAGGTAAACTTTTTTTTAAAGATGAACTTCATACTCTAAACTAAAAGCATCCAGCTGGCCTTAGAACGTTTTTTGTTGGTTTAGTCCCATGGTAGCAAAACTATGGCATGAGTATTATTCTATTTCTCTTTTAAGACAAAAGGATGCTAATGTGGGAATTGTTTTCTAAACTCAAACCTCAGTTTTCAGGTTTAATTGCAATGTTGGCACTTTGTGATAAATAAGTGGGTTTTGGGCAGCAGTTTGGCTCTCGGTCTCTGAAAGGTTCACCATCCCTGGTCTAGTCCAACATCTAACTTTTTCCTAAAGCATTGAAATGATTTTATTCAACAATGGAGAATTACAGGACATTGTGACTTAAGGGGAACTAAGAATTTAAATATCAATACAGAATAATAATGGTGACATTGGCTTAGATTAAATAGTAGACAGATTAATTTTAGCTGAGAGGAGGTGGAAGATAATTTTGAAAGGAACTGTTACAAAAGTTACTGAATGACTCATTTTGATGCCCCAGATCTATAAAAAGCCCAACTTCTGACTCAGTGGGCTGTTCATCAACAGACTAATGATTCAGAAGCAGTAATTAGAGGAAGAATGATGGAAAAGACTAGCTAAAAGTAAGGCTGATCCAACAGGTATTTTAGGTCAATGCCATTCAAAATGCTATACTACAAAGAAAGATGGAAATTTCACCCACATATAAATCAATTATATATTTAAGAATCTCTTCTTTGACTTATCCAATTTAGCATTGTTTTGTCTTACGATTCCCTCAGTGAAGAACGTAGTGTGTTTATCTCTTAGCATCTGTGAGTTGTTAGTTTGAAGACTTGTACTTTTCCTCAGGATAGTAACATTGTTCTGTATCTGACAAGGCAGTACTAGGTTGTATAGTAGGTGAATATATTTAACCAAAGTAATTCCCAAATTATCTGTACCTAATTATTTTTGAATTAGCATTCTTGTTTTGGCAAGCCTCTACATCTAGTATTAGCATTCTTTTTTTTCCATTAAGTTTATTGGTACATTTTAGGTATACAATATGATGACATTCATCATTGGAATTTGTTCCTTTACATGATATATCTTGTTTCTTATTTTTTCCCCCATTCCTCTGACCGCCCTTCAACCCCTCCACACCTCCCTATTTACAAAGATGTAGTTTCCATTTTTTTATTTTCTCATAATTTTTCCTTTCCCTTCTTTTCTTTCCCCTACCCCCCACTTCCTCTTCCCCTTTAGACCTTTTCTTCCTGTTTCACATTATCAATTATACATTTTGATTCTTATTTACACTTTCAGTTTCTCACACCAGAGAAACTATTCAGTATTTACACATGTGTGTCTTATTTATTTCACTTAAGAGTATGGCCTCAATGTGCATCCATATAAAATTATAACTTATTGTGAAATTTTAATGTAAATTTTCTTATCATTCATGTTTCCTTTCCTGGGATATACTACTCAATATCTTTTGTCATTATCTGTTATTATAGCTTCTCACTTTTATTGATTCCTAGGTTATCTGTCATCTATGTTTCCAAACATACTCTTACTGTTACTGTTTATATCTAGATGTCCCCCAAAGCCTAATTTGCTCATAGGTGGGGCTTTGGGGAGGTGATTGTATTATGGGGGTGTGATACTCATCAATGGACTAGTTCATGTTATATTTGGAGGTGAAGTCAGTCAGAGGAGGTGCATCACTGGGGGTACAGCCTGGAAAGACCTATCTCCCTTGATCTCTCTCTCTGCTTCCTGTCTGCCATACCATAATCAACCTTCCTCTCCCATACCCCTCTGCCATGCCACCCTGCCTTGGAGCCAGGGAACTGTGGACTGAAACTTCTACAAACCACAAGCCAAAATAAACTTTTCTCTGTTAGGCATTTTGTCCCAGCAATGAGAAATGTAATGATGACACTTATCTATCTATTTATCCTACATGGAAAATAAAGCTGTTTTACCTATGCATTGCAAATGTCTTCCCCGATTTTGTAGCTGTCATTTCTGTTTCTGCATTATGGTTTTTGAATTTCAAATTTTTTTTTGAGAAACAAAAGCTATTTAATGTAGTTTAATTTATTGACTTTCCTTTTATCATTAATGCTTTTGAGGTAATAATAAAATTTTCTTTGTTTTAAAAGTTTTTCCCTTTGGATATCTGGAGTTGACTTTTTGTTTAAGATATGAGGTAAAAAAAAAGAAATCCCATGAATTTTTATATATTAACCAATTTTCCCAAGACAATTTATCCTGTAGTATCTTTCTATAATGTTCCTTGGTTTACTGCATGGCTTTCTTTCTGTTTTTCTGGTTAACTTGTAGACCAGCACCACAGTATCTAAGTTACTGTATTTTAACAATAAATATTGAGATTTGGTGAGGAAATTTTCTTAATTTTATTTTTTAAATTATTTTGTCTATTCTTGGGCCTTTGTTAATCTACATAGATTTTAGCTTGTCTAATTTCTTACAAACCCTGATAGAATTTCCATAAAAGCTATTTCAAGCATGGAGATCAATTAGATACATGTACAACTGTATTGAGCCCTGCAGGCTAACTCATTTGCCAGATGAATGCCACAAAAATGTTTGGTTGATGCCATATGGAGAAGAGGCACTTAGCTCAGCACCACCTGAATTTTTAGCCCTCCCTCTGAAAGTTTGAGATGTAACCAATTGGTTTTCTTTAGACCACTAAATTTTCATGTATTTGTTATCAATCATAGATAGCCAGTACAGAATTTGGCATATTAAGCAAATATTTAAAACATATTGCATTGACTTTGACACCACACAAAGTACAAAGAGGAGACTGAAAGTTTGACAGTATTATCATTTGTGAAAACATGGAAAATAGAATATATGTAACTAATAAACTGGTGAATTTGGATGAGACATTTTCTAGGAACAGCATTAAAAGTGCCATCTCATTTTTTAGCCCTTTATAGTAAAATACAAAAGGAAAAGAAAAAAGCAAAATTTGGAGAAAATATAAATGGTTATATATTGCTATTTAAAAATAAAACTTTTTCCCTCACAGCTCACCAAAAGACTCTCAAGTTATGAAATGGCCATAGTCTAAAAATAACCCATGAAATGGCCTATTGAAATTATCTAGACTCTATCATGCCATGATACATGGGTTAGGTTAGAGGGAAGGATAGATTTGTTGTTGTTTCAGTTCTCAGGTCCTTAGGTTGGGAGGAACAATAGCCAAGTAACTGCACCGAGAAGCATAAGCCTTATGCACAGGACACTATCCTGGACTTCAGCGAAATGCCTTTCAGTAGTGCCAGGGATGGGGAGAAATAACTCTAATAGGGCACTGTAAGAAGTGACTAGGCTAGAGAGGCCATGTGCACTTGGGCAGCTGTTCTAGTTCACAAACAGTTCCTCACCTAATCTTCTTGTCTCCAGTTCTAGTAATGACTATATTTTACTTCTTCCTTGTGTAAAATTTGATCTTATAGTTCTGCTTAAAACTCTTCAAAACCTCTGCAAGTCTCCCAAGGAAAACTCTAGTTTCCTAACAACTGTATGTAAGATTTGTCTTAATTTGACTTATGTTTAATTTTCTAGTCCCATCACTACTTCCCCCCAACCTTTTACCTCTGGCACTACTCAATTATTTGTCATTCCTCGAAAACATAGTGATGTGTCACACCTTATACAGCTGTATATGCTCCTCCCACTGCCTGAAATAACCTTCCTCTTTCCCCTTTCTGTCACGCAGAACTTCATTTTATCCTTTCAAAGTACTATATTACTCTGGTGCCCCTTACCTGGCCATTTAAAAATCAGAATGTATCATTTACTCCTCTGCAAATATAAAAATTATTTTCTTACAATTCCCAGTCTATTAAAATTTTAAAAATTTACTTACTTATCTTTACAACTAGATTAGGACCCCACTGATTTTCTTCGTGTTCTAGTTTCAAATTCAGCTCCAGACATAAGTTCTCAGTAACTAATAGCAAACATAATGGAAAGATTGTTATAGATATAATCTGGTGTAGGCTTCCATCTTATTCTAGATATTTTAAATTTGAAAACTTATTAAAACTAGTATCTCCTAATGGCGGCATTACTAAAGAATGTCTGTGCATATTGTTTTGATATGTCCTCTTTTTCCCCTTCAGGCACTTCATATTCCCTTCTGACTAAAAGTGTTCTCTAAGCAGCCATTTGTTTCTTGAGTTGGGATGATAAAGTAACAAAATGGAATGCAGCTTCCTGTCAGTATAACTAGAATTCTAAACAATGATAAAAAGGGTTTATAGAAAAGAAATATGATGAAAAAGTGGTTTCTCAATTATTTTACCAGCAGAATAATCAGTTAAAATGTCCGTTTCCTGAGTTTTCTTGGCAATAAATAAAGCCCAATTTTTTTTCTCCAGAAAGATCATGTAGATGTCACTTGTTGTTGAGTAGCTATGAAGCAAATGAACAGTTTACTTAATTATAGGAAAGATGTATTGCACACTTTTGTATCACGCCTGGATAAAGAGATTTAGAAAGAATGTTACCTTCTGAAAAAATCCCTTGATAATTACCTTACAATCTCATTTGCAAATTTGAAGTGTGGAAAAGTAGATGTGCTAAACTTGCTCATATTCTCTTAGTAACAAGCAAATGCTTTTTATAGCTTGTACTTGCTGAGGTCTTTATTCAGAGGTTGGACAGTTCCTGGTAACCAATTATGGGATAACAGCAGAAATATCAAGCGAGATTATGCCTGAAATTTGGTGTGGAATAGAAAGCTTTGCCTTCATTTGAGTACTTCCAAGCTTGGCAATGAATAATGTGCAGTCTTCTCTATTTTATGTTAATTCATATGTCATTATACCTTAAGTGTGTTTACATAGCATCATTTTCTTTTATGCATATAATCAATTAGAGCCATGATTTCATTTAAATACCTGGATGTCTCATAAATTCAGATTTGCTCCAACTAAAGCAAAATCTTAGAGATTGTGATGGTGTTATTATGGAGTCAATTAGCACCTAAGGGTTTTTATTTTTAAAGAAACATATAGTAACACATGGCCTGATACAAATGTATGTTACTTTAATTTTTTATCATTACTACATGATACATGTGTCCATGTATGTATGTATGTATGTATGTATGTATGTATGTATATGTGTGTGTGTGTGCTTAAAGGAGGGGGGAGAATATGATCTCATGATTCCCAATTTGGTTCTTCTTCTCTGTTTCCTTATTTGTCAGGTGTCCCCACATCTTGCTGAGTGCTACTCCAGTTTTCCCTCAATCACCTAATTCAGTGTGGCCCGACCAGCTTCCTGACTGGCCAGGCCTTCATCTTGATACTTCTCTCCACCAGTGCTGCTCCCTGGGTATCCTGTGAATGGGCAGTCATCTCCTCCTCCCAGTCTTGCCTGTGGGATCCACTGAGTCAACAATTTCCTTTGCTTGTCAAGGAAAATTAACTAATCCAATAAAATGTTTAGATAGAACTTTAGAGATAATGATTGCTTAAAGACAAAGGATTCCATTTTGAGGACAAGGGAAATGAGGCCTAGGAAATGGGAATACCCTACCCAAGGGCAGAGAGTTCACAGGAGAAATTCAAAGCCAGGACAAGGCACCTCAGTCTAACTCTACTTTCAGGAAACCACATTTCAGGTCAAGTGTGGTAGAGTCTGAGGGTAACATTTACATAGACATTAACTCTTTTCCTCAACAACTTAATAGCATTCATTATATTTATAATTTTCTAGGATTGAAGCTTAACTTCCAGTAAAAAACTCTTAATTAAGGATGTCAGGTCCTGATCGCAAACTAGAGGCCAGTATTTCTGGAGTAAGTTGAGGTGTTTTGAATCCCTGAAACTGTAGCAGAGGAAGGTGCCTTTCCCTCTTTGAAGAGCTCCCTACCTTGGTTTCTGCACAGCAAAATACCCAAGTACAGATTGATATCTCCAGGCACTGCAGATGGAGGAAGGGGTGAAGGACGACCCCAAAGAATCAGTGGGTGGAGGTTGTGGGAAGACTCCTGAGTGAGCCTTACAGGAATATTTTGTCTTTTCCCATTCCTATCCCTCAAAGGCGACTCTATAGACTTACTATGACTTTCAGAATATGTTTCTGTCTGGTGTCTGATGCAATCAGCTGGATACATTTTCTGATGGGTACAATCATACTTCCAGTGTATATTGGTTTCTCCCTCATTTTTTTCAGTCCTCTTTTCTCCCACAAATTCCTCCTTTATATCAAATCTTGTTCTAGAAGCTGCTTGGTCCCTCATAGCTCTCTAGAGCCACTTTCTCACAATACTAAAGAGCACTATGGAGTAATAACTTCTGTCACTTCCCCATCTCCCATTCACTTAAAAAAAATGTTTGCCAATCTTCACCAAGTTAGCTATAAAATAAAGCTTATTTCTGAATACTACCACAGATATTTTGAACATAATTCAAAAAACACCCTTATCTATGTCTTCCTATCCAATTTTCTTCCCTGCAAGAAAGCAAATTATCAGTTACTGTTTTATATAGTCTTTCAAAATTATGTTCAAATAAAAACATATATAAATGTTTTCTTCTTTAATATATTTTTACACATAATAATATACTATAAACATTGTTTTTACCTACATTTTTCATTTACATATTTTAGTGATTGCTTCAGAATTGACCTGATGTTTTTGTCTTTATTTTTAACAATTATAGAGCATTTCATTATCTGATGGTGCCAGAATTTAATGAATCTTATGTAGACAGAGATAGTTTCATATCTTTTCATTACTAACAATAATATACATCTTACTAGCATATTTAGGTATTTCTATGAGATAAATTCTTAAAAATGTAGGCTCAGTGACAAAGAGGTAATTGCTTTTATTTTGTTATCTATTGCTTGAGTACTCTCTGCAGAGGTTTTTATGAAGGATTGGAGTTAAGCTTTATATAATAGCTTTAATTTCCCATTTCTTTAAAATTTTTCAATTCTCTTTCTGTTTTTAGAAATGACAAAAGTTATTATATTGCCCTTCTCCACCACTCCTCCATTATGGGATTTTTCATCTTTGTTTCTTAGTTCTTAATAATTTTAAAACTTTAAATATAATTTTGTCTTCATTGTTTAACTTCTAAACTCTTAATGATGTTTATCAGAACTCAGCTATAAGATTAGGAAGGTTTTCTCTTTTATTAATTTCCATTTTCTTACTCTTTTTCCAACTTTAGTTAGTTTCATCACATTTATGATCTGTCCTGTAAGCATAATTCTGATATTTATTTTAATTCCAGTCTTACAATTAAAAGAAATCAGTACCTGTGGTGTTTTTTTGCATTAAGTTTCTATTCTCTTCTTAAATGCAATTTGTCTTCCATTAGTTTTTTTCAAGAAATGATGATAGGAACCATATTGTAAGTTGTATTAATTCTTAAATGATAAGAACTAAAAATATTTATGGTGTCATTCTTTTGTTTCCTGGAGTACTCTGCATATTTTTCCTCACCGTTTGCTGGAAATGACTGTTGCTGTGAAATCTGAGGTCAGTCTCATTTCTCTACTTTCACCTTTTCTGGAACTTGATCATTTTTGCCTGAATACTACTTTATCTTCTAATAACTTTACTAGGATAACTCTTGGTACAGATTCTCTGTGTTAAATCCTGGGGAAAATACCTTTTTTCATGTCTATAGATTTAAACATTTTGCTTTTTCTAGGAATGTATCTTAAATCATCTGTCAATGTTTTTATTTCAGTTCTTTAGAATATTTGCCCATATTTCAGATATTTTTACTTATTTTCTGTGTCTTATTTTTTCAATTTCAATTTTAACTGTTTATTTCTCTTTATTTTACTTGCTCTTTCTTACCTTGGAGTCAAAATTCTAATTGTATTTTCAACATGGGGGAATTTTCCTTCTTGATCTGTAATTCATGTTCCTGTTTTTCTGAGATTGTGAAAATTTTACTTTTTTCTGGGCAAGTAAATATTGTATTGCCTTTTGTTACTATTTTCTTGAGCTTTTACTTGCCTACTTTGAACTATTGCTTCTTTTTTTTTTTTGTACTGGGGATCTAACTCAGGACTTTGCACTTGCGAGGCAGGCGCAGTGCCATTGAGCTAAACCCCTGGCACACTTTTGCCTCTTACCAGCCATGTGAACTGGTAATTTTTCAGTGCCTTTAGTTCTTTATCTTGGAATGGGGATAATAGTCATTCTGATCAATAAGAATGCAATAAAAATTAAATGAGTTCATTTATTTAAAACACTTAGAGTAATGTCTTACACATGGTGAGTATATTTATAATTGCTTGCTATTATAATACTTGTGGTTTCTTGGAGGCAACTCCATTTTTAAAAGTTTTTGTCTTTTTAATCGAAGAGATCTAGTCCTTGTTTGTACATATCTGCTATGTGGTAACATTTTTCTTGTGGGATTTTTGTTTGTTTTGGCTCCCTTTTATTTTCTGAGGTCAGAAAATATTTTCTATTTTGATAAATTGATCTTTGAAATATTCATACCTCTATGCAATAAAGTAGATAAATCATGGAGTACCCCAATTAAGAAAAAAATGTGAGTGACTACTAAATGGAATAATGGAAATTAGCTAGAGATAAAGAATAAACTGCAAACTCATAGAAGTGTGTTTTGCAAAATTCTACACAAAAACATTTGAAAGAATCTACAGAATAATTATCCGTGAAAACTTATTTTATCTGAACATGAGCAGAAAGAGCAAGAAAATTCCAATGAATGAATGATTATGGAAGAAAATGATAAAATCGAGTCTCAGATGATTTCACAGGTAAATATTTTTAAGTATTTAGGAAACAGATTGCTATTCCATTATTTTCTACCCTTTTCTTAGCATAGAGCAGGAAGTGAAGTTCTCATATTTCTCTCATGTTTTTAACTGAATCAATATCAGTCTGATATCTAACTTCCAAAATAACTCACATTTTACCTCATACGTATATGTACATGAACATACAAGTTACAGCCCCAACCATGTGTATCACTGCCATTGCCAAATAAAGATTTTAAACTATGGAATAATCTTAAAGATAATATTCATCATATTTTTTTAAAAAGCAATGGAGCACCAAAAAGTGGAATTTGCTTGAGAAATGCAATGGTGCTTTAATATTAGAAGTTATACCACTACAATTCATTACTTTAATCAAATAAAAATCATATAATTATCTCAATAGATCCTGATCTGATGGGATAACTGCTATTGTACCTAAAATCTGTGGAAGTTGATATGATACCTTACTGCATGTGTGACTGTATGCTAGATTTAGTGATAGTTATCTGTAACATATAACTATTATATGTATATCATTAATATACACAACATAACTACAAATGTGTGCACTTATAGATGATAAGCCATTATACTTAACAGTGAATGTTTAGATAATGTCCAAATGATAAAGTATATTTTTGTCAATTCTTTGATTTCATAAGTCTCTGCAATTATGATCTGATACAACTGATAGAAGAAAGAAGAAAGAATTATTGTAAAAAATAAATGTAAGGCCTGGGAAGTTAGCTCAGTGGTGAAGCTGCCTACCTCACAAGTGCAAGGTCCTGAGTTGGATCTCTGGTACCAAAAACACAAAAAAAGGAAATTTAAAAGCATTACATAGGTCACGTGGAACACACCGAATCAGCCCGCTGCAGACAGGCAGGTCTGTGCACGCTCTACCGAGGTCCCAAGTTGCAGGGAACACTCCGAATCAGCCTGGGCCCTGGCAACAATCCACTGGACTCCCCCCCACCCCCCTCTCCTCTGTACAGCCACCTGGTTCCACGCTACAAAGACTCAGAGGACACCAGACCACCAGACCACCAGACCACGGTACTGAGTCCCGCTGCTCCTGGCCCAGAGGAAGGGGCTTCTGGGCCACCATCCCTCCCGCTGCTCCCAGCCCACAGGAAAGGGCTTTTGGGCCACCATCCTTACCGCTGCTCTGGGGCCCTGTTCCACCTCTCCCAGCTCAGAGGAGGTAATCTGTGCAGGTACCAACAGCCCCCCACCCAGTCAAAATGAGAAAACAAGTAAACAAGTCTCAAAACCAGACTTCCAAATCACCTACAGCAACC
>NW_004624751.1:25510481-25524952 GCF_000247695.1 Heterocephalus glaber
AATAAAGTCTTTGTAAATAGGGAAGGGTGGAGGGTGTGAAGGGAGGTCTAGGAATGGGGAAAAAATAAGAACCAAGATGCATTATGTAAAGGTACAGTTCCCAATGAGAAATGTAATTGTGTTGTATACCTACAATGTACCAATAAAAGAATTTAATAAAGTGCCATAAAAAAAGCATTACAAAAAAATATGTTCAAATAATGAAGATTAACTGAAAATCAATGAAAAACAGGATGATCCAGTAATAGTTTTAACTCTAAATTATATATATATCTTTACTTAAAAAATTTAGACAAAATTGCACCCAGATTCCTAAGAATAAATTGAGCAAGAAATATATAAATTCTAAATAAAGGAACCCCTTACTTCTTTATTAAATATTTAGAAAAGCATATCTTCTAAGTATATTATGTAAGTTATTAAAAGGGAAATTCTCAATTTTATTTATAAATTAAATGAATTCTCTGCTAAAGTAAACTCAAGAGAAAAAAATGAGAAAATTATATGTATTTTATTTGGAAAAATGAAATATAACAGTAGCCATAAAAGCCTCCCATGGAAAATACTCAGGAGGAACTGACAGAAATAACAAAAAAACCCCAAATTTTGTTTTTCTACAGAACAGGAAATAGATAGATAAACAGACCAGAATTTTGTATTCCAGAAGTAGAACCAAACATTAGTTTATGATAAAGTCCGTATCTCCAGGCAGTGAGAAAAGAGGAATCCCCCCTTTCCATCTCAAATTTGCTCTGTGTTTGTTCGTATTGTTTCACTATATTTTTTCCTCAGCAAAGAACGTAGTGCATATATTTGTTCCTTACCTCATTAAAGCATTATTGTTTTCTACTTCTCAGGAGCTGGGTAAATAAGAGAAAGGACAGGGATGGGACTATTTGCAAGTCAGGGAGTGAGCCTCACAACTGAAAGGCAGGAGAACTGGGCAAATAGGTTCAGTGATCTGTGGTTTGAATCTGGTTCCTTCAATATAACAAAGGTGTTCTAGAAACTGCTTGCTACATGTGATGGTTCTGATCAGAGAGGAGACTGGGCAGAAGATGCCCTGGCACAGTGTGACAATGAAAACCACAGATGTGCACATTTATTTTCACTTCTAAAATTTCAAAGCTGATTATTTAAATATTTGAAAAAAATTCCTTCTCATTGGGAATTATTTCTAGAACTAAGGGAACAGTGACTCAGAAAAATCTTTCTTATTTTGTTTTGAGGATGGTTTCAGCCATTAAATTAAGTTACTCATATCCACATATTCAATATTATATGAAATCTCATAATGCATGCTCATTTTAACTTATTCACTAATTGTGCAATAAAATAGCTGGAGTAATTATCCAACTCACATTTTATTAATGCTTAATTAAAGATATATCATAAGTAATTATGATATACTATAGTATTAGTGAACCAGAGAGTTTTAATAAACAATACAATGACAGGAAATTACTAGGTAGAGTAGTTGTTCTACGGATTTTTTGGGTCAAATTCATAAACAGATTACAATATTTTCAGATGTTTTGAGTTCTGTATTAACCTTTCTAAATGAATTTCTGCCACAGGTATAGTATATTCATAAAAGTGGCTTTCATTGACAGCCTGAAAACAGGTATCAACATGCCCTTTGGGTTTTTCTATAAATTCAATTTTTAGATCTGATGTCAATAGTGGTTCAGAAATAAATTGAGAGAAAGATGGACAAAAAGTCATAAATTGAATAACCACAGAGACTTAGGTTTAGGGGCCTCAGGAGGCATTGTGACTTATTGAATTATAACCTTAAGCAGAATTAAACAGTACCTTCCTTTGTATTTGCCTGCCAATCAAAAACATGACTCTGTAGTTCACACTCCAGCTCAGAATGAAATGGTTGCCTTTAGCTGCACTGTGATTCTTCCTTATTTTTAAACCATCATTAGGCCCATACACTGTGTAGTGACAAAAAATAAAATACTAAGCTGATTATGTAGACAATGGTGATCAAATTTTATTGTCCTAAGCTTATCCTGGTAATTGTATTATTTATTCTTTTCATTTCAGCTTGCATAAAGCCATGATATCCTTTTGAAAATTAATGGATCAAATAATGACCAAAAAATAAAATATTTTATCTAAAGAATTACAGATTAGGCTGTTATTTTCTTATAGAAAATTTTTATTTACAAAGTCATTGTCTCTGATCTGGAATATCAGGGCCTAAGGCAGTTTTTATCATCTGCAATTTAATATATGAAGTTTAGGCAGACCAAATCCTCTGCTGAAGTCTTTTGAGGGGGGTGTGTTCCTCTAAACCTTTCAGGAATGCTGGGGAAATTAATTTATACTAGAGGTTGCTTGCACTGCGTTCTTAAGGGTGTGTTCTGCTCCATTCTGCTCCTGATGAAAAACATGAGAGAAGCATGTTAAAACTAACAGGGCAGCCCTAGATGGAAGCTATTTAGAAAAGTAAGTTATGTATGTCTTACTCAGCAACTCCATGCATTGATGATTTACAGTATTAATTTTGATTTGCATGAAGTATGATTTCTGTGCCTGCAAATGAAAGATGACAGATGTTGTGCAACACTAGTAGACAATTGATCAAATTTCATATGGGTGGCTCAGGATCCACAGTACCATCTTTGTAAAGACGTCTTGGCAGCTCTTTCACCTAATTAGCACAGCACTTCACAGTTTTATTCGCAGCTATAATGTTCACTGTAAACTTCCTTCGTTATCTCTTTATCTCCATGTTTTTCCCCCTCCAAAGAGTAGATTCTGTTTAATGAAATACCTAAGATTTGGCAGAAGATGATACACAGTCGAATAGCCCTTCCACCCTCAGGAAACAAGATTGGTCTGTGATGAAAGCAGAAGGTCAAATATAGGTAGGCAAAAAAAACCTTTTTTTTTTTTTTTTTTTGGTTTGTTTGATACAACGCGTTCTTTAGCGTTACCAGGTAATTTCTAGATATTTTTGTATAAAAAGTGAATTGACAGGTTTATGTTCACCAAGGCCTGAACCCAGAGAGGTCTTATATTTTCTGAGTATTTCTAGAACAAGTCTGACCATCCAGAGGTTCCTAAATGGGTCATAAAGTGAGGTACGCAGTAGGAGTTTGCTCGTGTGTGTGTGTGTGTGTGTGTAAGTGAAATTTTTATTATTGAGGTTACTGTAGATTTTCCTTGTATCTTTTACTGGGTTCTCCCTAATGATGATGTTTTACAAGCCTATAGAATAGTTATCACAACCAGGATCATAAACAGCATGCTGGCCTTATTTAGATTTCTCCAGTTTAGTTGATATTCCTCTGTGTGTGTGTGTGTGTGTGTGTGTGCGCGCGCGTGTGTGTGAAAGTGTGTGTGGGTATGTGTTAATAATCCTGTACAACTTTATCACATGTATAGGTTCATGTGTTATCATCATCAAGGTACCAAGTAGTTCTACCACAAAGATTTCTTTATACAATCACATCCTCTTTCCTCTACACCTCTCTCTCCCTCAGATCCTGGCAACCACTAATCTGTTCAATCATTTTAAAATTGCACTGCAAAAATATTAAAAATGGAATCACACAATATGTAACATTTAGGGACAGGATTTTTTTCACGTCCTACTATTCAATAGATACTGGTGGAAGTTTTTGGTCTGGCTGCTTCCTTACATGGGCTCCTGATGGATTCTGGTTATGGGTAGTGGTAGCTTTCCTGCCATTTTCCCTGGAGCTCCCTATGAGTCTGCAAGAAGAATGACCCCAATGGGGCTGCCTTCTGTCTCTAGTTTGAAGATTGGAAATGATGGCACAGGTGGCTTTCTTATGTTAGTAGGGGAGATATCATGTGCCTAGCTGCTGTGTTGTCCCTCCTGTCTTGAAGTCCCAAAGCAAATTGCCTTCATTTGACATCTTGCAGACACTTCCTATGTTTACCTTTTGCATTACTGATAGGGTTTACAGCTGTACTGAGAGGGGAAGAGCAATGAGAACTGAGTCTGCATCACCTTGTCCACAGCAGAAGTCCTCGTGACTGTCTGCATTTTGTTTTTTATCCATTCATCCCCTCTACCCTCCATCAACACATCTTTTCTCTTTGGTGTATTACGAGTTCATATATTAATTATATGGTTGTGACATGAAAAGGAAATTTAGATCCATTTTGGTTCATTCTTGGGCCTACAGTGGAATTTTAATACATGTGTTAGGATGATTTTGCTATAAATATAAAATACCCAGTTAAAGCTGAATTAAGAAATGAAGAAAATATAAGGAGACTAGAGGGGTAGGGCATTAAAGACTTGTCTAATTCTGTGAATTCTTTTCAGCACCTTAGAAAAATTGTCTTGTTTTTTGTTCATGGTGACAAGATGAGTATTGCAGCCCTGAGCCTTGTATCTTCTATGACAAATTCCTGGGTTTGAGAGTCACAAATCCTTTCTTGTCTTTCAAGGGCTATTTTCCTGGAACCCCCAATAGATTACCCCTTATATCTCATTAGCTAGGGATGTGTCACACACAAGTTTGCTGCCCCTAGGAATGGAATTACTCCAATTGTTTCAGAATAATTAACATTCATTTACTCTAAGATTTTGGAAGTATCCCACAAAGCACACAGGTATATAATTTCTGAACAGTGTCACAGTCTGATTTCGAAGAAAATCAGTGGTCCTGGCTACAGTTAAGCCTTACTAGATTAATTTATTATGATACTTGTCTAATTTTAACCAAAAGGTATTATCATATCTTTCAAATATAAACTGACAACTGATTGGATGGAGACTAGTCAAGAAAGATAGGATGCTAGGATAAACTGATTCAGCTATAGAGTTGGTCCCTAAGCTTCAAAATTTTTTTTAAGAAAAGAACTGAGTTTTAACCCTGGTGGTCAACGTTGCAAATTAAGGTTTCAGTCACAACCAATAAGTGTATCATCAGCCTAGTAGGAAATCCCAGGAGAGTAGAAATGGTGACCCAGTAGTCAAATAGGAAATCAGATTTCATGCAAGTTATATTGGGCCACAGATAGTGAGGAGAGGCAGCTGGTAGACTGATTTAGTCTAGTATAGATTGGTTATAAAACGAAGTAGGGCTGGGCCTTTGTATAGGGCATCAGTGATGCTTGTGGGATGGAAAAAGTAGAGGCTCCCATTGAAAAATCTGGCCAGTAAGGAATACTTGCTATCCTCAATGTAGTAACTCAGCAATAGACTTTTCAATTCTGGAAGATGGCTGTCATTAAGAAATATTTTATGTCTTCATGTGAGCATTGATACAAATCAGTGGCAGAAATTATTGAAACCTGGCCTCATTTAGCAGAGAACTATATGATATCATTTAGAAAATAATTTTAGGATCTGGATTAGGGTACTGATGGTGGTATAGAAAATACAACTGATTAATTGGTTGAGTTACTGAATAAATATTTATTAATGCTTATGTAATTAAGAAATACTATGTGCCAGATTTTATTCTAGGTACTGATGGTACAAGCCTCTATTTCTGAGACAGAATGCATTTGATTAGAATTTTGGTAGGTAGGTGTTAACTAATTTATCCTGATGATACAAAGATGAATAAGATGTGTTCTTTAACCTCAAATTTGGACATACTCTGTACATACATTGCTTCCAGTTGAAATTCCAAGAAATTAGCAGAGAATCAGGCATATAACTGATGTACAAAAATTTTGCATAAATGAATACATAAACAGGTAGTTGCAGTACTGCATAGTAATGTTATACTAAAAATATAAAGGAAGTTTTAGGGTAGTGAGGGTATATGAAAGGTTAATCATGCTCTCTGGGGAAATGCAGGGCAGGAAAGGGAAAGCCTCAGAGGAAATAATATTTGAATTGAACCTTGAAGAATCGGGAAGACTTTATTAAGTAGTGAAACAGGATGAACAAAGGCATGAATTTAAATTGAAGTTTGGGGAAATGGTGAGAAATGTGCAGTAACAAGAACCTAGGGTAGATAATGAATGGATAGAGATGACTTTGGAAGTGGAGGATGGAGGCATTCGGGGGAAGACTTGAATATATTCTTCTAAGGAGTATATACTCTACCCTGCAGGTAATAGGAAAACATCAACTGCATTTAAGTGTATAAACTCTATGATTGGATGTGATTCTTAGGAACAATACTCTGGCAGAATTTGGAAGATGGGTTGAAGATAGCTACAAGCCTGGGGTTCCATTTAATAGGCATTTTCCGTAATCCAAATGACAAATGCTGAGAGACAGGATTAAGACACTGACATTCATAATGAAAAGGCAATTTCTGGGGGTTAAGAGATATTTCAGAAATAGAATTATTAATGAGACTTGATGATTGATTTGGTATTCATGGTGATAAAGTAGATGGGGAATCAATTTTTACTCTGTGGTTTCTAGTTTGGGGAATGGAGTAGATAAAATTGTGCTTGGCTAATCAAGGGAAGTGTTCTTGAGAAGAAGATTGAAATAAGCTCTCTCACTGAAAATACTTTGGCGTAGGCAGAACAACTCAATCACATAAGACACGTATTGATAGTGCACTAACTACTGGGATAAATTTTTTAGCAAATTAAACTTTTATTAAAGTATATGCATTCATGAGTCATAAGGGTTCAATGCAATGAACTTACACAAAGTGACATACTTGTGTAAATTATTACTCTGGTGAAGGAATGATTAGCACTTGATAATTAATAAATCTCTTATGAGTCTGGCAATTTGCATACCTATCAGTCTTCAAACAAAAAAGATAAAATCTTAACCAAAAATATGAAAACAGAAACATTTTGAGCTATTACTTCATTACGTGGGCAATGAATGAGCTAGACTCCCAGCTTCCCAACTTTTTAGAGCTATATTTGACATTGCTTAAAATGCAGCCTCTGTACACACCCTGGGTGATAACTCCAGGAGGTAAGTTGTTAACATTCAGACTGTTTGGCTCTGAAAGCCAGCAGAAGACCCTGTGACTGCTGGCAGGAAAGGTACCACATGTATTAAAGAGCTGAGGATAGAAAGAAAAAATTAGGGTTCTCAGATAAATTAAATAATGCTTTTTAAAAAAATAAATTGTCATCAGGGCAACACTCTGACTTACAGGGATCGATTTTCTGCTTCTTACTTGGGCATAGCTATAGCTAATATTTATAAGCCATTTACTATGTGCTGGGACAGGTCTATGCCTTTTATAGGTATTAAATAATTAAAGCCTTACTATTATTATCATCAGATGAGGCACCTAAGCAAAAAGCTGCTGTGTAATTTGCCTGAAGTAACAGCTAGGATGTCATGGAGCTGGATTTTGAACTTGAGTCCTTGGTTGTATTTGCTATAATGATGCTGAAGTCTTTGGAGTAAGCCACAGTATGGGAAGCAGTGGCAATTTGTATAATTAGTGATGAATAATAATGCTCCCAAGCAATTGCTAATGCTTATGGCATAAGTGGCAAAGGTTCTGAAGGAATAATTTAATCAAGAGGCAGTGTAATGGTATATAAACATATGAAGAATATTTAACCACTACTTATTTATATATTTTATATTAATTTATTGAGCACTTACTACAAATCAGATAATGTGCTTGCTCAGAACTGTGCCTTTTAAAAGCCTTAGAGTAGCATGGCATCGCAGCAAATCATTAAGAGTGTAATGAAGGATCTTATAATAAGGTTGATGGCAACTTGAAGCAGAAGATGTTGCTTCCTGCCTGGAAGTTGAGCAGCTCTCTACAGAGAAAACATTTGACTTGCCTCTTCCAGGATAAACAGACATTTGCCAGATAAGATAGGGAAGGACTTTCTTAGAATATCAAACACACAGGGATGATGCAGCCTGGATGGAGGGGCAAATGAAAAGGCTGGGTAGGCAAGGAAATCTAGATGAAATGAGTTTCATAAATCAGTGGGATAAAGCTTGATTTTCCCTTGTCTAATAATAGTTTTCAAATTTTCTGGACTCTGAAAATAAGAAATTCTAAACAAACTATTAAACAACTATTGAATTATAATTACAACAAGATTTTCCCATTAATAAAGTCTTTTCTGTTGGATTCATTCTCACTGTGTAGTTCATTCAGGCTGGTCTTCAACTCACTGTGTAGCCCTGGCTGAGCTTGAACTCAAGTGTGACAATCCTCCTGCCTCAGCCTCTTGAGTGCTGGGATTGCAGGTATGCAACCACCATGCCGGCCTCATTAAGAAAGACTTGTCTCTCATTTTTCCTCTTTCTTTCTTTTTTTCTTGCCTTATCTTTTTCCTTGTTTTAGGGAAAAACCCCTCATTTGAGATATACTAAGTTGAAGTAAACCCAACAAGGGTTTATTTCTTGCAGTGAAGGAAATGACTTGTCATGTTTAGAAAAATCAGTGGACATGAGAGTAAGGATTCAAGCAAAATGATCATGGTAGACAGATCTCAAATATATATATATATATATATTTGAGGAAAGGATCCAGAGCATAGAAAAGTTTATAATCTATATACTTAAATATTAAAATTTGTGCTAATGTAATAAATTCGTTTTGAGCTTCAGAGTTCTCCTTTTTGAAACACATCAAAAGGGCCCATCTTTTACATGTTAATTTCCTTCTTTCTAGGTTTCTGATTAAATGATCCTGTTCAAAGGAAGTTTTTCTTTTATGACCTAATGACAAGCTTTTAATTTTTTTTAAGTACTTTAAAAGAATTTCTATCTACTATACTATGTACAAAATCTTATTAGGGAATTATTTAAATAGAATAAAATCTTTGACCCCTATAAAATTTTTCAGGGAAAATACATATAAAAGCTTTGACTTTAATATATTCTAAAAAAGTTTCAGATAGTTGAGGGAAGAAGTGGTTTTGCTCATGATTGCAGCTTGGAAGCAGCTACTGTTTGGCTGCTAGTAGGGTGGTGAAGTCCTATGGGCTATTTTCATCTTTCAAAAAAAAAAAACCCAAAAACCCCACACCCGTTTGGCACACATGTCACATTCCATTCATCCCACAGCCCTAGAAACCAGGGCTTCTTTCTGTCTAAATGAATTTGCCTGTCTTGGGCATATCATCTGTTGCTCATATAATTTGTGGCATTTTGTTGTGGCTTCTTTCACTTAGGACAGAGTTTTCAGTGTTCATCCATACTGTAGCACATGCTACTACTTCATTCCTATTTACAGTTGAATAATATTCCATGTATGAATATACTACATTTTGTTTATCTGTTTATTCATTGCTGTATATTTCAATTGTTTCTACTTTTTGACCATTTAGCAATGCTGCTATGAACATTATTGTACAAGTATTTATATGGAAATATGTCTCTAACTCTCTTGGGTATTTACATAGGAGTGGAATTGCTGGAATGAAATGGAAATTCTGTTCAAATTTTTGAGGAACCTTTTCTTTATCACCTACCTTAGTTACTTTTCTCATGGCTAAGAAAAAATACTCAACACCCAGAGTTAAAGAGGGAAAGGTTTATTTTGGCTTACAGTTTGTAGAGGTTTCAGTTCATAATCAGCTGGCTCCAAGGCAGATTGGCATGGCTGAGGGGCATCACAGAGCAAAACAGTTCATGGCTGGCAGGAAGGCAGCAAAGTATCAAAGAAGCAGTAAGTGACAAGCAACAAGCAACCCTTTTTCTGTCCCTTATGTCTTACTCAGGCTACCTACCCTACAGGGTGGGGCATCCTTACTTCTAGCATTGCACCATGAATCAATTCCAGCATCACATCCTTGATTCAATTATCAGACATCCTAGATCCAGCCACCTCCAAAAAGCCCCACCTATGACCACATGAGGCTTTGGGGGAACACGTAGACACAAACCACAACAATTCCCACTAGCAATGTATGAGGCTTTCCAGTTTGTCCATATCTTGGCACTTTAAAAAATTATAGAATTTTATTGCCTTTTTAATTCATTGATTTTTATCCTATATTCACATTTTAGTCTCCTTATATGTTGGTCTCATTTTTCTCCATTTTTCCACATGCCAGCCCCATGAGGGTATTTATGTTAAAAGCTACATTAACCATTCTTCTTGGTAAGGAAAACCAGTACAAACTTCCCATATGCCAATGGTAACTAATTGGTATATTTGTCTATTACTGCATAACAAATCACCCTCAAACATAGAAGCTGAAGATTTTAACCATTTAGCTATCGTTTCTGTGGGTCAGGAATTCATATCTAGCTTAGAGTTGTGTTTTTATCACACAGACTTTCTCCAGACTAAGTAAGATATGAATGGGAACTTTGACCTCCACCCAGGCTTTGCTGGTGCCGGATGCTGCCCTCCTCGGTTGTGTGATCCAGGTTGCATTTCTCCTAGCAGCTGGACTGAGAGCCTCTGTCTCTTACTGGTTGTTGCTAGATTCCTTCATTCCTTATTGTGTGGGCTTCTCCACAGGACAGTTCAAAATATGGGAGCTGGTCCAATAGAGTGAGCAAGAGAAAAAAAGAGCAAACAAGGTAGAACAATGATCTATTTGAAATCTAATTGCTGAAATAACATCTTGTCAAGTTTGCCATGTTCTATTCTCTAGTAGGGAGACACTGGTGCCCCTACTCAGGAAAGGGATTATGCAGTGGCATGAATACTAGAAGGTACGGATCAGTGGGGACTACTTCCAAGGCTACCTATTCCAGTACTTTTACTGTAGTAAAAGGGGCAATAATTTTAGAGAAAGAAGACTAAACAAAGACATATTTTCATAAACCCAAGCACCTTGGGCTATTTTTTACAGTTATTTAAATGTCATTAGAATATTTCTTGCAGAGAATAAATATTTTTCAAAATTTTGGGTTACATGTCAATTGAGAAATGTTTAGCAGAAAGGCAAAACTAAATCTGGAGTAAATCAGGATATCTGAGTGCAGCCTTGAGGCCTAATAGTGACAAAAATTCACAATCTGTCTTTGCAAAAGCCCTTAAACTTTGCTCTTCATTACCTGGATAATAAAAGTGAAGTTCCCATCAGAAGCTTTCAAGTTTTTTTAACTGCAACCCACAATACAAAATTCATTTTCCATGGAGACCACCCTACTACCTACATATATTGAACCAGCTAACAGATTACCTGAAAGAAATATTTGAAAGAACAGAATTCACTCTTATAAATAATTACAAAGCTCTCTGGTATTTTCCTTGTCATTCTACTCCACATTATCAAAATGCTTTCTTCTATTTAATAAAATAAGTTGTCCCAGCTAAGTTTCTTTATTACCTTTTAATGAATTCCAATCCTCAGTTTGAAGGCACTGTGATTTCTACAGCTACTTCCAAACTTGTGAGACTATATTTGCAAAATTGCATTTACTATATCTGTGAAGATTATTGAAAAGAGAAAGGTGTACATTTTTTCCCTTACCTTAAGCACCAAGTGGGCAGGTTAAGGACTTATTAGTAAGCTCTTTGTGTGCTATTACCAACATGTATGTACCTGACTTTGGTAAAGCAGTTCTGGGTAGCTGATTTAGAAAGCTGATGACGGCATGGGACACATAGCCTTTGGCTTTGCCTCGGGCTATCAACTCTCCCAAAAGTTCTTAATCCTCAAAAATAACCTTTTTTTCCTAGTCTACTACATTCAAGGGGTTATTGATTCTGTCACATATGTGTTGTGCTTTGTTCTTTGCTGCATTATCATTTTTACATTCCTCCCTGTGGACGTGTCCCCACTGGTGTGATGTGCAATTCTATGCATTCGTGAGAAAAGAAACTTCTGCAGGATGAGAAGATTTTATCTTATTGCCATTAAGCACCTGCTAAATGTTTGACAGTCCACAATGAGTGCTTGAATTCCTTCTAACAAATGTTTTCCAAAGTACACCTAATGTAAGAGTAGTATGGAATGTATGACAACTTGCCGAAAGAGTTGTTTCTGTTTTAGCTTGGATGTTCATGCAAATTTTGAACTACATGATATATGCTTCTTTTAATAGCTAATCAGTGTTCTACATTATTTATGAGTAAAATCATTTTAACTTTCTTCATTCCCCAATCTTAGATTAAAAGTTATGTTTCAGGAGACTGCATTATGATTTTCCCTAGCTAAAAGCAAAATACTCTTAGGTATTTTGAAAAGCATGACATATACTTCATGTAATCAACCCATTAAATAGGTTTTTTCTTCTGGATGTAGGAGAAGAAGGCTAAGAACCTTCAGAAATTTATGTAATTGAAAAGAAGCAGCTCTAGAACTAAAAGCTAAGTTGTGTTTCTACTGCCCTTATTTGCCTTTCCATGTAGTAATACCTTTAATCCTTCATAAAATGAAAAGATGAAGAAAATTAGAGTCTCCAATGTGGGTATTTCAAGGCTTCTATAGATTTCCAGTGTAAGAACTCAGCCTCCTGGAAATAAAGATGTAGTAATGTGGGAATTAAGTCACCTTTTTGTCAGGAAGGAATTAGTGTGACTGAAGAGCACTGGATTCGGAAGCAAGGTTCAAGCGAAGTCTAGAAGACTATGTGGACTATCTGTGTTTATGTTTAACATGATTAATATCCACCAATCATGTTGTAGGAGCTGAGTTGCTAGGAATAGTTTGGATTCATATGGAAATAGCCAGGGACCACAGATTTTCTTTACTAATCTTCTCTTCCCAAGCTGACTTTTCTGATTTGCTCTAAACTATGCATAAGGAGGCTCATAAGAGGGAGGACGGAAGGCAGGAGAGAGAGAGGATGCATCAAAAGGAATCCTGACTTTCCCAACTCTTTCAGCTGCTTGAAGCTTTTTCAGTTATTGCCTGGGGCAAAGGTCCACCTGCCACAGAAACAACACTGGAAATGAATATGAGAGCAGAAGGAATGGGTTCACGGGTTTTAAAGCATGAAACACTCTAAGCTATTTATTATGATAAGATGTTGAAATGGAAGTTAAAATGAACACCAGTCAGGTCCCCTTATAATGGTAAGATTCACACATCTCTATGTAGTCTAGGATTATTTTAATGTAACATTTGTCAATATACTAGGTAAAATTTCTCCTCTATATACATCTTATATTCATAAAGATATCCAAACCTAATTTATTTATTATTTGCAAAATAATTGTTGGTCTTAATTTCCTGATACCCAAATAATTATTTCCATATATTACTTGTCCTATAACTCATAAAAAAACAGGATGCTTTAATTTCTAAATATAGGTCATCTTTCATACTCTTTCCCACACACATCCTCCAAACAACGAAGATGCAGATATCACATCACATTGTTTCTTCCTCCTCCATTGTCTTCAGTAGGTAACTTTTGTCTGTGTTATAACAAAATGGCTGCTGTACTGAAAATATCTGATAAAACTGACTCAGCTGCTAGTTTTTCAACCTTTTGCTGATTGTGGACATGATGGCTGGCAGAACAGCAGCCATCATGCTAGCATGCTGTCAAAAAACACATAGAGAGGACAGCGAGACCAAGAAAAAACAAGCCAGGTCCTTGACAACATCATAGACCCACTGTACCAGCCCTGACCACTAACTCAAGATTTCTTGTGACGTTTGCTATCTAACTATCAGCATCTATTTTTTTCTGTTAAAAATTACCCCTGTGTACCTTTCACTATTCACATGTCTGTCCGCTCTATCTAAGATAACCGTTATTCTTGGGTTGGGATAAGCATTTTTTGTTTCATAGTTTTAAAATGCACATATATATCTCTACAATTTTTTTTAAATTGTATTTATTTATTTATTTATTTTTGGTACCGGGCTTCGAACTTGGGTCCTTGTGCTTGCGCAGCAGGCGGCGAAACCACTGAGCTAAATCCCCTACCCTCTCTACAATTTTTATAGGTTAGTTTTGTTCTTTACTTTTTGAACCTCACAAATTACAATATTTATTTTTCTGAGACTTGGATCTTTTTCTTAACACTGTTTGTGAGTTGAGCCATGTAAGCAAGTATAGTATTCCTCATAAATATAGGATGTGTCTGGTATTTATTTCTTATTGCTGAATAGTACTTCGTGTAGCATGCACTTTTAATTTATTTCCACTTCTGTGGAAATAGTTTCTGTAACACGGAGCTGGAGTTGATTTATTTCCACTGCTATACACATTTCCATGTAGCATGCAGCTGTTTTCATTTGTTGTCATTTCTGTACAGGATTCCATGTGTGTGCATTCAACAGCTCTTTCAATGGTTACTTACCAGATTAGAGCTATTGTGAATGATACCAGTAAAATGGTTGTGTCCTTTTTTTTTTTTTTTTTTTTTAGTACTGAGGATTGAACTCAGGTCCTAACCCTTGTGAGGCAGGAGGTAGAACCACTGAGCTAAATCCCCGGCCCATGGTTGTGTCTTCTAGTGTTCCATGTGTAAAAGGCCCTGTATGGCATATAGTTTGAAGCATAATTGTTGGGTCACAGGGATATCTATTTCTAATTTTACTAGAAAGCGCCAAACTGTCTTCTCAGGTGGCTGATGATTTAAACTTTTCCCTGTTATGTGAAAATTTGCCTTTTCTTCACTTTAATATTTAGTTTTTTAATAATA
>NW_004624751.1:25526106-25536687 GCF_000247695.1 Heterocephalus glaber
GTTCCTCTTTCCCCACAGCCCCGCCAGCATTTGTTATTGGTTGATTTCATGATAGCAGCCATTCTTTCTGGAGTGAAGTGGAATCAATCCATTTTTAATCCTTTGGAAATGATGTGATTTATTTTTATCAATGACTGTAACTAAGATAGGGATATGGCTATTTGCAAACCAAAGCAAAGTCAAATTATCCCCCATTTCCACATGAAAATTACTGTTTTACGTACCTGAAATGATGTTAACATGAAGTGTGGACTAATTACCAGGAAGTCCCAGATGAATATCTAAAACAAGGAGAAAGATTCAGTTACATTATCTGATTGAGGGATAGTAAAAAATTTAGTTTGCATTTTGTGTTTCTGTAATAAAACTAGAGCAACTGTGGAGAATTCTTATTGTGACCTAAATCGCTGTGATTTTTATGGAGCGTTAATATTTAAACAGAAGGACGAGCTATCACAGGGCTTGAGAAAATAAAGGTCTTGTTCTCTCCGGACAATGCCAGCTTTTTCTGTAGAAGTGTTCATTTCTGAAATTTGGGCAGCTTGCCTATGCTCTGGTGAACTGGTGGCCCCAGAGAGGTCCTGAGAGCCTTTATAGCACCAAAAATAATTTGTTTCCAACAAGCATGGCGCGATAGGAGGAACAATATTTTGCCTGGGAAATTATCTCCTTACCTTGTGGTCTAAGCCACATAACAAATATATTAGTTTACTTGTGTAGTATAAAATAAAACTTTGAGTGTTCTCTTACTGCATTTGAAGATTTTAAACTTATTTTTACATACATCTATCCTGTAGAATAGTAGGCTACATTTAAAAAAATATATCATATCCTATCAGTTAAATTTTCATAACGTCTTCAGTAAATATGTAAATATACATATGTATATGTTAATATATTATTTGCTTAGAGTATTGAACTAATGTAATTAAATAGTATAAAATGTGCATTCCATAGTAATTTCAGAACACTTAACTCATGAAAACTAACAATTTTAAACTGTTTTTGCTTTTACTGTAGAATGCTCTTGTATTAGCAAAAATCTGTTAAAACTAGAGCAATATAGTTGAGCATAATTTTTTAAACAAAAGAATTATCTGTTCAGCACTATACAATGTAGCAACTTACAGTCTGGTTCTAGGTATTTTATTCTCTACTAAATTTTAAGGCTGTAAAGTATATTTCACAAATGTATGTAGACCTAAATGGTTTTGTCCACCAAATAATAAAACATGTTTTTCAGTCTCATCCTCATTTTCACAAAGTATTTATTGAATATAGGGTGATAAATGTTCCTTTTTTCCTAACATTAAGCCTAGATTTGTTTCATTTTAAGACAGTGGATTCACTCTCTATTGAAGTCTTTTTTGGACTCTATTGAAGTCTTTTTTGAAAGCTTTAAAAACAGGTTAAAAAAGCCATTTCCAAGTTTCTAAAGTGTGAAAATATGAAATTTTTTTTCTGTGTGAATTATTTGTATCATTTTAAAAGGCAAAAATTCTATAAGGATGGAAATATTTTTAAATATCAATTTTGAAATCATTATTTTCATAGTATGAGTTTCTTTTGAATAAAAGCAAATACTTTGTGACTCATTGTTAAATATCGTCTTTTCCTTAAAGTTACAGAGTAGTTATCCCCCCAGGGTTAAATAATCTTTAAAAAAACTTCTAGGGAATGTAATGCAGGTAGCTACTTTTCATCAGATTAAAAGTCTGTAAAATTGACATTTGTCTTTTTTAATAGATAATAAACAGTTCATCTTTTAAGAACTTTTCCAAGTTCTTTTCTTTTAGATAAGCCAGTGAACCTATCTTGAAAAGATTTGAATGTTCCTTCCTCATTCCACTAAATATTGTAAGCATTTCTCCATTTTATAACATTCCTTTAGATAGCCACCACCTAAAGTGAGGGCTGCCTTCCTGCCTAAGGCACATCATTTATATTGTATAATGTATATCTGGCATTGGGCAGTAGATGCCTTAATTGGCATCTTGTAGCAGTTTATTAATTTTATTTGCCTCTGGCTTCCAATCTTTGCTGCAATAGTTTATCTATAAATGATGCAGTGGATGAATTTCACAAGTTGGGCAACTCTGGGCTCTGAATGCAGATTTCCTTTTCTATTCCAGTCACAGGCATATTTTCTATTACCATTATATTTAAACAGAACAAGTATCTTTAGTGGCTACAAAAAGAAATAGTTCTTTCTAGACTGTCTTACTGGAAGAGCAAATAGCAAACAAATATCATAAGCTGAGACAGCATAATCCATAGTTTTATCCAAAAGAATAAATCTCTCACCATGATTTGTGTTTTGTTTTCTTCAGTCTCTGGAAGTGTTTTCTAACTTCCAGCAGTACTTATTTTATTTTTTATTTTTATTTTTTGGTACCAGGGATAGAATTCAGGACCTTGCGCTTGCAAGGCAGGAGGTGGAACCACTGAGCTAAATCCCCGGCCCCCAGCAGTATTTATTTAAAAAAAATGGTTTTAGGTTTTTTCTCTGTTGTTGTCGGTACACAGTTTTAGTTCATTTTACTGTTGTAAGAAGGAGACTTTCTTCATTGGTACATAGCACTTGACTTTCACAATGAACCTTAAAAGACTTCTAAACATTTGCCATAAGGTTTAATAGAGAACTTTGATTAAGTACTACAGTGAGTGGGACACAACTTAAATATCTCTTAAAATCATCATGTTCTGTCTTTATGTGCTGCATGTTCCCTTTTTATGTCTTGCTAATGTGATGGCTTTATACTACCATTACTCTCTTAAAACACAGAATGCACTTTGAGTGAGAATAATTTATTATCAAATGTATACTCACACCTGTTCCACATAGTCTTCATGATTATTTTGAATTATCAGATGGTTATTGCTTCTAAGATGTACTGTGGTTAATGGATATTTGTATAAGGTGTGGGAGATGGCAGCTCTGTTGTTTTATCATTTCCTTGAGCCTGAACTGATTAGGATTAACTGCTGTCTGTAGATCCTTTGCAAACTTTTTTTTAAGAAACCTGCCTATTTTCTCAGGAGTAGCTTCCTTTAGTTTCATCAAGATTCAAAGATATAATTTTATATACACTTTACTGTGTCCCAACAAACTGCTATTCTTTGCAATACAATCAGAGATGGTAAAAATATTATGGTTAACCCTTTTGGCTTAAAATATGTCTAGTTAAAGTAATTGTTTTGTATTTAACAACTATATATCTAGTGTATAATCACTTTCAGTAGAAAATGAGGAAGTACCTGCTTTACCTGATCTGTAGATTATTTTCAGAATCTTGAAGGCGTAGTACTACTGTTCAAGTACATTTCTAACCTAAAATTTCTTCTTAAAGAATTTAAAGACATGTCCCTTCTAATCTTAGAGATTTTATGGCTGATGATATGAGTTTCTGTTTTTAAAGACACTTTTCATGATTATATAGTTAATGCCTGTCCATAATAAAAAATTCTGAACACAAGGAAGAGAGTAAAGAAGGAAATTGAAAATGCCCATGAACTGATCACATGAAGAGAATGCCTGTGATGATTTTGAATAAACATCTAGATCTAATGCTATGAGCCACATACAAGAAGTATACATGTTAATATACATTTATGGGTATGCATAATATAGGCATTTGTATATATTTAAATAGGAATCATACTTCTCTCTATATATAAATATATATATTTAAATAGGAATCATGTTCTTTTGCACCTTGTTCCTTTCTTAAAATATGGGATATGGCTGGTAATAAGATTTTCTGTAGGAAGTAGAGGATATTTTTCTTGCCATGAGTTTGTCACTACTTATGTAATTTTTAAGAAGTGGTGCATAGCCTTGCTATCATAACATGAGTCCAACTTAGGTCACTAGACTACATAAGAGTCTAACTTACTTTCATAGGTAGGCCTTAAATAAGTCACACAAAGGACATGTCATGACAAATTAATTATGGTTTATTTAAATGAAACACAAGAGAAACATTCTAATAATCTTTGTACATTCTTACAATATGAGGCGACTCATGATTATAAAAGGTCTTGAAACCCAGTAAAGTATATATTTTTAATTTGGATAATGTGGATAATTGATGGATGTTTTAGGGCAATCTGGGTGTGGTTCCTTCATCATTCGGCTTCTTCAGAAAAATATTAGAGCCATTTTCTGTAGTTATTGCAAAAAAAAATATCTTGGAGTGACATAAGACAAAGCTTTACACCTTTTAGTAAGTGATGAGCACAAGTAGCAATCTGAAAGAAAAGTATTTACTGACATGTATAATGACAAAAAATGAACTGATTGTCATAGTGCTAGAGCAGGTATAATGGTTGATAAATTGATGTCAGGCTACTCAAGAGTTAATTTTTAGACTGAAAAACATGCCTCCTTTATTTATGCAAAATATATCTCTATTTCTTAACCCAACTTGTTTATAAAAAGACTAGAAACATATGGTTTAATGAGGCAAAGTCTTACTATAGGAATTGAATTAAAAGAGGTTATAATTAGGAAACAGCAGTTTAAAGTTGTCTTCATCGCTTCTCTCATTGCTAAGACAAAATATCTGACAACCACAATTTAAAGGAGGAAAGGTTTATTTTCACTTATAGCTTCAGAAGTTTCAGTTCATGGTTGGCTAGCTCAAACTCGAAATGGCATGGTGAAAGGGTTTACTGTGAAGGAAAGCTGCTCATGTCATGGTGGCTGGGAAGCAGAGGCCATGCTGCAGGGGCTGCCAAAGCTGTTTGGAGTTCACACCTCATCGCAATGTGCCTGGGCTGCTGGACATGAAACAACAGGATTTAAAGTTTGCATTGCTAGGTTTCAGTCTTGCTTTGGTCTCATTCCTTTACATCCCCCTATTTATTCCTTTTGAGATAGAAAGGTTTACCCTGTGCCACTGTATATCAGCAATGTTGATTTTTGTAGGGATTCACAGTGAAGAGTTTGCCTTGAGCCTCAGAGGCTTTAGACTTGGATTTTCAACAATGCTGGAACTTTTAAATTTATGGTGACTTTTAGAGATGAACAATGTATTTTGCACAGAGAGGAATATGAGTCTTTTGAGGGCCAGGGACAGAATGTTATTATATAGATTCAGAATTTCCCCCTGAAAGGGTCATGTGTTCAGAGGTGGAGCTTTTGGAAGATGATTGGATCATGGGGATGCTACACTCATCACTGGATTAAATTCCTAACTGGATGTGCTGTTAGTAGGTAGAGACTGGTAGGAATAGACAGGTCACTTGGGGCACGACCTGGAAGGGCATATCTCCTTCCTAGCTTCTTTGTTCACTCTCTGCTTCTTGGCAACATGACATGAGCATCAGACCCCACCATTTTCTGCACCAAACCCTTCAACCGTATCTTCCTTCTTGGAGTCAGCTGACTATTGGCTGCAAATGTGAGTCAAAATAACCTCCCACTTTAAAGTTTTGGATGTTGGGTATTGTATCCTAGTGATATGGAAGTGAATAAGACAAAAGATAATTCTTTTTGAAATTGACTTTTTTTTTTTTTTTACAATTAGTTGCTGTGGAGAACTTTTTGTTCCTACAAAATAAAAATCCTAAGATTTTGCAATGACAAATATAAAAAGGTGCTAAAAATTAGTAATTTAAAAAATATCTGATAAATTCAGAGTTCCTTTAATTGCTAATGATATATTTTATGTTTTGAGTATATAATTTTTAATGATATGGTGTGAAACACCTATATTGGCTTTCATCGCATTCGAGAACAAAGTAAAGAATAACATGGTTGGAGAATTTGAACAGTACTAAGTTTATGTTACCTTATATTTTGACTCAGAGAGAAGTAAAGAGAATTAATTTTCAGAGAATTTGAAACACATTACCTTATAGTGTGACTCAGCATATCAAGGAACCCCCCAAAATTCATAGAAATAAAATTGTTCCCAATTTCTAGTAGACTTCTCCTGCTGTCATAAATTGTCACTTCAGATCCTCCACCCTTGAATATTTAACATTGAGGTGCCAATGGAAAGCATCAACAAACTGTGACTTTAAGCATTTATATCTGCTGCCAACATCCTTCCTTTCATAAAAACATATTGTGTGTAGTCAATGACAACTTAAAGCAATGACTGCCTTTGCTTTCTTAACATGTGCTAGAAAAAAATCATTTAATGAAACTAGAAATATGAAGACATTTAAACTGATAAGAAAGTATCTTTGCCTTTTTTATGCTGCTATAAATAAGTACCTGAAGTTCTGTCTAAGAACAGAGGTTTATTTAGCTCACAGTTTTGGAGATTCAAAAGTATGGTGCTAGAATCTGCTAAGTTTTGGTAAGAGACTGATGACAGATGACATTGCAACAGTGAGAGAGCATATGGGAGAGATCACATGGTGAGACAGGAAGCAAGGGACCAGGGAGGGGCCAGCTGTTCATTTTATAAAAACCCACTCTCCTGGGAGCCAACCCGCTTCTCAAGATCAGCATCAATCTATTCCAAGGGCAGTGTCTTCAATGACCTAACCACCTTCCAATAGGTCTCTCTTCTTAAAGGTTCTTTTACAGCAACACTGCCATACTAAGAACCAAGTGTAATGGTTTAGCCTACTTGTCAACTTGATTGGTTGAGATCCATTTAGGTGATTAGTAAAGCACACTTATGGTTGGGTCTGGGTGGGTCATGAAGGGGTGGCCTTGAGGTCTATGTCTGGTCCCTGGTAACCTTTCTCTCTGGTGCTGTTCCTCATGTTCTGTTTTCTAGCTACTATAAATTGGATAGCTTTGCTCCACCACACTCTTGCACCATGATGTTCCTGCACTGGGACCAGATGACAATAGATTGTACCCTCTGAAACCAGGAGCAAAAATAAACTCTTCCTTCTTTAAGTTGTGAATGTCAAGTATTTGGTCCCAGTGATAAAAAGCTGACTAATGTACTAATCCTCCAGCATATTAACTTATAGGAGACAAGCTACATCCAAACTATAGCAGTAAATGAAGTTTGCTGGGAGGATGGAGAAGGGAAGTGGTATTTTAAACCTCTTTGAAGGTGAATTCTACATAAAACATAGCTCTCTTTTTTCTTTCTTCTACTTTTTTAACTCAGTGAGGACTGACATCTTCCTCTTCTACCCCACCAAAAATTCAAGATCAAAATGTGGATCCTCTAATGAAACTCCTCAACCTAGAAGGACTTCTACTAAGAGCAACATCTTTAATACATTTCCTCTGAAATTCCCTTTATACAGCAATAAGCCTAAGAATTGAACACACTTCAATATTGAATATTGAAGAGACAATCTGATAGTCACTTCTACCTCCTTTTTGCCTCTCTATTTAAATATTTTATGATACCTTACATGACTTACCAAAGTGATTAAAACCATTGCCTATGATGGTGGAGTCCAAGTGCCTGAAATACATGTATGACAAAGATGGATAAAGTTTAATTTACCAGATGCCTTGCATCACAAGTATAGACATTATTGGAATGACTGTTTTAATGAGCAGCTTGAGCCCAGTGAACTTTTAAGTTCAATAACTAAATTCCTTTCTGAGAGGTAGTTACTGCTAACATTAAGTTTTCATGCAAGTTTGAGGGAATGCTTAATTGCTTGTGATAATCTGTGGAATATTGAGCTCTGGATCAGGAAAGAGGATAAAAATATTTCCTTTGTTGATACCAAAAGCAGGGATAAATAGAGAAAAGGGTATGTTGATGTTAAGAATTTTTTTCTGTTTGGTAAATAATGTAAAAGGCTCCTTGTTCCCTTCAGTTTAAGTTTAGGGAACTGTTTACATTCCTCCCTATTACTTTTGGTATAACTTTGGAGTCTTGTGTAGCAGTGAGCAAGGAAGAAATAAGGAAAAAAGAATACGTGGTGAAATAGCTCATAGGAGGAGCATACAGGAAGTATAGTTATGTGCTATATCATGCCTATACAAACAGTGATGGACCATATATATAATGTTGGTCCCATAAGATTATAATGGAGCTGAAAATTTCTATTGCCCAGTGATGTCATAACCATCATAAGATTGTATTCAAATGCATTATCATATGTTCCTGGTAATGCTGGTATAAAGAAACCCACTGTGCTACCAGACTTATAAAGGTATACCACATATAATTAGGTACAGTACAATAGCTGATAATGATAATAAACATTTGTTACTGGTTATGCATTTCCTATACCTTTTATTGTTATTTTAGAGTATGCTTCTACATATAAAAAGCAAGTTTACTTTAAAATAATAGGACATGATATGCTGAAAGCAGCTTCATACATCTAGTGTTTGTTGTGTTTCTGGATTGCAAAAAGAGGCCATGTCCAGTGACTGACACAAATCATCTGAGTCACATAAGAACACTCCAAGATGTTCACACAATGACACATTTCCCAGTAGGAGTCTCCATTCTTAAGAGGCACAGGGCTGTCACAGAAATAAGACTAGCTAGTCAGGGGATGGGAGTAAATGAGGCTGGAACATTCAGCAATGGGTGAAAAATTCTGGTTTCTTCTTCCTGAACCTTTTTTAGATCTTTCCATTTCCTCTCAGTTTCTCCATCTGCTGACATTTTGGAAACCCAAGCCAAACACAATATATCACATTAGCAGCTCCAGGCAGAAGGCTGTTTCAAACCAAAATTGATTTTTAAATCTTTAATCAAGTAGGAATGGCATGTTGTGAAGATTTCTAAGGCGTGAATTTACTAGTGCTTTAGGATTAGTCCAACCTAGGTATTTTGTAGAGGCTTGGTTTCGTTTTGATCCTTGGTCAAAACAATGCAAAAACAAAAATGATGCTATGTAATTTATAATCAGAATGAAGCATAGAACAGAGCAGACATTCATCATAAGTTCTCTTATTAAAACTCCCAATGTTTAGTCCAGACCTGTAATCAGATTTTTCATGTCAGAGTTTGCCATTACATGGTGAAAGAGAAGGCAAAAGGCTTTCAAACACAAAAATTAAGAAGAAGCTAGGTGTAGTAGTACACATTTATAATCTCCATACTCTGGGTGGCTGAGGCTCAGCTTTGGCATATTAGCAATTTAGCGAAACCCTGTCTCAAAATAAACAGATAAAAAAGGTCTGGGGATGTAGTTCAGTGCAAAGGCCCTGGATTCAATAAGCACTACTGCCAAAAACAAAGCAAACAAACAAACAAAACAAAACAAAAACAAAAACCAAGGTGGGAAAAGGGATCCAGCAATTGTCCTTTCAATAGCAAACTGGGGTATTGAATACCAATTTCAAATGAAAGTGAAGGGCAAGTGTTTCTTGGATTGTTCGTGCTTCTCTTCTTGTTCATGTGGAGGGCAGGGCAGCATTTCCCTTATATTCCCTTCTCTCTCTTATAGCACCAGGGATGACCTCTCTGCAGGCATTTCCTAGCAGTTAATGACTGGCTAGTTTAAGGGCCTTGGGCTTTGCCTCTGGCCCTAACCCAGCTTCTCGTTAACTAGCAGGAAGGGTTTCCTTTCCATTTCTTACTTTTATATATTCTTAATAGAACAGGCTGAAGCAGACAGTCTTACCCTTTCAGCATCTCATTTTTAAATAATACTGTTATGAGTAATAGGAAGTGATCCAGCTGGTTATAAAAAGACACACGTTTAATGGGCAACTCCTGGTGGACTAATGGTTTTGCTGAAAAAAAAAAAATTGCACCTGCAGGACACATTGCTCCATTGTTTGTTCTGAACATAATTAGCCTGCGTTCAGGCAGAGATGTGCACACACCTCTTTGGGAGTTATAAACCTTGAACTATACAAAAGGAAAAATTTTTACAAAACAAATCTAGTGTATTTTTCTCCCTAGAGGCAAACATTATTCTGTCTCAGCATCATTCTTTCCTAAGGTTCAGTGATTTCCAGGTGTGGGGAAAAGCTGCTTTTGTACCCAGTGTAATGTCCCTTTAAAAATTTACATTCAGTTCATACAGTTTATGAATGTAAACTGGGAATACTGCTACTGTTGCCTTGTGTGATCATTACCACTCTGCTTTTTTCTGACACTTGAACAGTATATCTAATATGGTAGTTTATGGCATTTACTTCATCAAAATTTATTTCCTGTTTAACACGAAGGTCTAATGTTTTATGCTTATTTATTACAATTGAACAAACATTTCTGGGGCACTCCACATGCTACTAGGTTTATTCTACACACAACTAATACCCCAAGCCAGGTACTGTGTATACTTTACCACTTTATCCCCTGGACATAGCTCTGTACCCATTGTTTGCTACTATAAAACGGTAGTCAAAGGCATACATATGCTCTATCACCAAAATGGCAGAATCTTTAGTCCAGTGGTTTAGGCAAGTCACTTTTCTTTTTTTTGCCTCAGTTTCCTCACTTGTAAATTTTGAAAAATAATAGTATGTATTTCAAAACTATGTAAGTCTTCAATAAAATCACTCATGTTGAGGGCCTGATATATTTCCTGATTCACTGTTAGCATCATAGATACTAAATTTATTATATATAGTAGATATCTAATGCATTTATCAGAGTTCTCTAGAGAAACAGAACCAACAGGATATATGTGTGTGTGTGTGCATATGTGTATATATATGTGTATATATATATA
>NW_004624751.1:25536787-25557288 GCF_000247695.1 Heterocephalus glaber
GGGGGAGAGAGAGAGAGAGAGAAGGAGGAGGAGGAGGAGGAAGAGGAGGAGGAAGAGGAGGAGATGGTTTGGTCCACATAACTGGGGAAACTTAGTGATTCCAAAATCATCAGGGTAGACCAGTAGGCTGTAACCCTGTAACCTCAGGGAAGAATTACAGATTCCATTTCAAGTGTAAAGGCAGTCTGGGGGTGGAGTTCCTCATTCCTTATCAGAGGTTAGTAATTGAACACTTAAGGTTTCAATTCACATTATGGAGGATAGTCTGCTGTACTAAAGTCCACAGGTCTGGTGTTTAGAAGCCAAAAAGCAAGGCATTGGTTGGGTTGGTTCCTTCAGAAGCTGTGGAAAAAGGTTTTGTTCTAGCCATTGTCTTTAGCTTGTAGCTGATCATCTGCTCTTTATCTCTCTTCACATCTTCTTCCTCTAAGCAGCTCTATGTCCAAATGTTTTCTTTTTGTGAATACATCAGCCATACTGCCATAGGCCATCCTAATGACTTGGTTTAAACTTGATAGCTTTTGTAAAGTTCCTATCTCAAACAAGGTCACTGTTTCAGGTGTCAAAGTTTGGGACTTTTTTTTTTCAATGAATTTTCTTCATTAATTAATTTTATTGGTACAATTTAAATATACAAACATTCATCAAAGGGGGTTTATACCTATACATGATAAAGCTTGAGTCCACTTTTTCTCTCATTCCCCTTCCCTTCCTTCAACCCTCCTCTTTATTTACAAAGGGTTTGTTTCCATTTTTTCCTTCTTTTATGATTTTTCTTTCCTTTCCCCTTCTCCCCCTTTCATAGTTTCCCATTCCTTTGGAACAGTTTCTTCCTATTTCATAGTATCTATTGTACCTTGTGTCCTTATTTACCCTTTCAGTTTCTCACACTAGAGAGACAATGTGATATTTACACATATATGTCTGATTTATTTCACTGAAGAGTATAGTTTCAAGTTGCATCCATTTAGCTATAAATATTTCAAGTTTGTCTTTCTTTATGGTTGAGTAGCATCTTTTTTTATCCATTCATTGGTTGATGGACATTTGGGTTGTTTCCAAGATTTAGCTATTACAAACTGTGCTGCTATAAACATGGGTACACATATATCACTGTGGTATGATGTTTTTAATTCTTTTGGGAAGATACACAGCATTGGATAGGTGGGTCAAATGGGAGCCCTTTACCATATGAAATTGGGGGAGGGACAAAATTCAGTCTATAACAATTCTATTAGTGTTTCAATACTTAAGAAAAGTTATTTAATCATTTACTTAACAACCTATACTCATCTGCTTTCAAGGAGATACAATGAGGCTAGAGTGAACTGGTATCACACTTGACACATAAGAACTCAGGAGTAAATTTGAATAAATGTAGAAAGCAAATAATTCCTTAAAATTATTGAAAGTATAAAAAAATCCTACAAGTTAATATCAACAACAAAGCAAGTATATTTGATGATAGTTAAGTTGAACAGGGAATATAACTATAAATTTTAGGTTAAAAAAACTAAAATTACCTTCAAGAGAGATTATAGATATGAGCATGTTTTAAGTAGTGCTATAACCATAATTCTGTTTCTAATTCATTCTGCCATTTTAAAATGAAACGTTAATCTACAATCATTTCAGATAGGTATGCATTCTGTGGTTTTTAGTAGATTTTAAAGAGTTTTTTTATTCCTAAGTAGAAGTTACTGATACAAAAGTTTACCTGGAGTCTCAGTATTATGAGACAGATTGGAGTTAAGCCAAACAGCTCCCTGCCAAGACATAGTATAACTGCTCATTGTGAAGCATAGAACCAAGAGGCTTTGGGATGGAGGTTGGAAGAGGACTAATCAGCACTTCCATGAAGCAAATAATGGATTTCATGACCCTCTAGAGATCCCTTGAAAATACACTTAGATTCTGAAGAGATGGTGGCCTTATCACATGCAGTACACAGTTTTATACTGTGGTTTTACACTATTTATGAGTGTGTTGCTTCATTGATTTATAAGATTGTGTTAAGATTTTGACGACACTGGGGGAATATCATAAATATCACTCACTTTGATTTAGACATGCATTATTGGTCTTCCCAAAGAAATATATTGAATATTATAGGGCTTGGGGGAGTATTTGTCTTGTTCTTTTTTATGGTGTGCTTCTGTTGCCTCATCTTATTGTCATTCAAGGGTAATTTTCTGGTCTGGATGCTACCATCACCCTTTTGTCCCCACGTTTTTCATTATATCTTTAAAGTGTCATTCATTTGCAAAGGCTTAGAATGACAAGTAAATGTAGCACCTTGGATCACCATGGAGCTATAACTTAGGTCTATGTGCAACTCTGCTCAAATATTTCCAAAATAAATAATAGCCTTTTATATTGCATTAAATATAGAGAAACATAAAAATTATACCATGTCTCATACTTATATATAAAAATCTGCTGATGTGCAATTAACTATACAGAGAGTTTTGGGGACTTTCCCCAAATTTGACTTTGTTTGAGCCCTTTGCATCACTTTGAAATTTTATTATCTGTTCTGTATGGCCAGCAGGACCTGCCTGAGAAGATGCTATAGCATACAAATGACATTAAGGCCTCCAAAGCTTCCGCCTTCATATTGTTCCTTATTCCGACTGAGTTTTCTCATTAGTTGTTCATTCTATATCTCTCTGGTCTACATTTATCTTGCAAGAAATGCTGAATGCATATCGAATTTCCTGGTTCTGATTCCATTCTTTGAGGTCAAATTTTGCCCCTTCCTCTCCAGCAATAATTCTTTTTGGAATCATAGAATGAAAAATAACACTGCTAGGCAGGGTGGTGCCTGTCTGTAATCCCAGCACTTCGGAGGCTGAGGCAGGATTGCCACAAGTTCAAGGCCAGCCTGGGATACACATTGAGTTCAAGGCCAGCCTAAACTACAGAGCAAGACTCTGTCTCAAAAAACAAAAATAAACAAACAAACAAAAGAAAAAACACTCTTCAGTTCAGACCTGGAATCCAACATATTTGTGTGTTTCCTACAAGATCCAGGTTCTTACCAGGTCCCACGTGGTATAAAGTTTGAACAGCTCTGGGGCCAAGTACTGTAAATGACTTTTCCACTCCTCCCTAGGAAATAAAAAGGATCATAAAAACAGAATCTGTCATCAGTAATGTGGAACTGAAAATTCATTTATTGTAATAAAGATATCGAGTTTCATCAAGAACCATTCAGTTAAGTTACATATTCTTCAATGTCATTTTCACCCTTCTTGAACATGGCCATGGGTGATGTTTGATTGGTTGCCCACCAGTACTATTATCCTTTGCTCCTTGGGAATCCTCCTAAATCTGAGGATAAACTAACTTCCTGGGGGCTTCATTAAACATTTGTTTTGTTGGGTGGAAATTTTTTGGGGAAAAAATGTATTTGTAATGCAATGTTTAAAAGTCAAGAGATCTTTCATGAAAACATAAACTTCAGGGTTCTCTTGAAAAGTTAATAGTGATAGCAACACTGGGTTGTATTCCTTTGTACCCCAATGGGCTGGAGATCAGTTGTGGCTGAGCTTTTGAGGACTTGATCTTTATGGCTTTTTAAAGGTCCACTTTTAAAATGCAGGTATGCTTCCTTCTTGGCTGCTGCTAATGTGGCATGATACTCCCCAGCAGAGGGAATATGGAGACACTTTAGGGAAAATTTGCCACCTGGATTTAGTTATAATAGCATTTTTCAGGTTCAAAGATGTCAATTAAGTATATTTTTATGATTTTTTATGTTGGAAATTAAATTATATTTTAATGTTGGATTGGTTCTAAATCTTCTCTCTATGGTCACCGATCATTAAACCTTTTAATGTTTCCTTAATTGTAAAATTTCCAGTGTAATATTATTGGATATCTAAAATGAAAACAAGTTATGTTAGTGAAAAGAAAAACATATTTCTTTTTACCTTTCAATAGACAAATACAGAAATCTGAAGTCTATTTAAAAATGATCATTTCACTACCTTCAGAATTTCAGATTCACAACTATAAAACACTGGGCACTTCAAGATTTTTAGTTATAAATTTTGCCCATATATGCCTTTATTGCCATATAATATATTTCCATTTATAGTATAAGCTGTTTACCTGTAAGTTGTATATAGTAATTATAAGCAGTGATGAAGTGGTGGATAAAAAAATAATTAGTCTGGTGAATAGCATTTGGAAACACGAAAAGGAATATAATATTTATACCTTCAATTGTTCCCATTGGGCTTGATTTAGTGCAGAGACAAAATATAACCTAACCAGCCTTGTCTAGCCTACATTAAATGATCATGAAATAACTTTTGCCTGATATATTTTGATCAAGTCATTTGCAGAGGCAAGCGTACCACATCAATATTCTTAAACCACCAAAATAAGATTTTCTCTTTACCTTCCTAAAGGCACCTTTGAAGTCGAGCACTTTAGAAGTGATGGAAATGGGGTGGGAAGGCGTGGTCCCCAAAGAGATGGCGCCCTCCTGGTTCACTGTTACAGGAGAGCAGGGGAGCAGGGTAATTGGCCCAGAGCCACATGCTTCTGGCATCTGACAGTGCAGCCATCACTCCTGGCTTCCCCCAACAAATGCTTTTCTTTCTATTGCTCACTGGAACAGACTAGAATTTCAAACAGCAGTGAACAGGACCTCTTTCATCCCCAAGGCTTTTCTGAGGTAAAGAGCCAGTGCTCCTGCCATGACTGAGGTCTCTCTTCTGATGTCCTCCAGTTGCTGGATGAAACTCTGCTTTGAAATAACTGCAAACAAAGGAGTAAGAAGTATGAGTGCTGGAAATGGAAGAAGGTGAAGTGTCTTTTTTCCCTCTCTCCTCATGGAATACTTGCACACTTGTGGAAGAGAGAACAATGGTGTTTTCCTTGTGGTGTGTATGTGGGGGGGTGGGGGTGGGATGGGCGTTTTCCTTTCCAGTCAACATGCTTGTCAGATGCTCCTTGAAATGTTGCCCTGTCTGTGAAGACTAGGGAGGGAAGACAGTGAAACAAAGAAGCTGGAGCTTTCATTTTATGTAAATTATTGTGTTAATTTGGGATCAGGTGGTGGTGTGTTTCCCTAAGTAAGCAAAGAGAAAATAGTATTTATAGAAGCTGTCAGTGTACAACATGTACACTTCAGCTTTGATCCTGTGTGAAAATAGCACAGCCTATTTCAAGTTATATTAGAAAATCAAGATCTTGGACTAGTTAAGCTGTCAAGTCTGATGACTTCAAGTGTAACAGAAGAAAAGTAGCCTTTCCTGGTGAGCTCTCTTCCCCAACACACACTTACATCCTTTCAACTATATTGCAAACCCAGTTTGACTCTGAAATGTCCCTTTTATTGTTAATCTATTTTACAATTCCAATCATAATATAATGGCTTTGTCTACATATTTAGCTTTTGTTTTTTGAAGTGGAATAAATAGTGATCGAGCCTGTTAAAATTTATCTTAATAAATACATTTAACACAATGTCATTTCTGTAAAGGAGTGCCCCAGTACTTAAATAGTTTAGAAATCCAGGAGCCAAAAATGAATGCTTTAGTTTCAGTAATTATTGTCTGCACTGTCTGAATTTGTTATGTAATTACTTGATATTCTGCTTCATTTTGACTGTTTAGACTTGGCCTTTGAGCACTTGGCATTTTGCTCACAGGAAGGAATTTACAAACACATCCCGTGGCTGATAAATGTAATAGCACAAGACGGTGTGAATCCTAATTAGACAATCTCACATCTCTAGTACATTAGGGTCAAAAGCTTTCAAGTACCAGAATAGTGTGTTTATCTCATTAGTATATGCAGCTTTGGAATTGATATTGCAATAATAACATTTTTTAAAATTAGGATAATTAAAATTTGTGGAGTTTCCTCTATGTTGGGTAAATATTATCTTTCTCTATTTTAAGTTGGTTTAAAATTAATCTTTGGGGCTTTGGCTTTATGATATCTGTGACTCTTTTGTAAATAAAAAGTTTTATGGGAAAGGCCAGAGTGCCACAGAAGTGACACTGCAGAATGAGAAAAGTCAAGGTTTAAGTTAAGTGGGAAATAAGCTTTGATATAAACAGCTTCTTTACCTCCAAGAATTGCCTGAAAATGTATTTATTTTTCCTTAAGTGTGCTTATACTGCCCTCCATTTTTCAACTACAATTTTCCCTCTCATATCTAGAAGGTGAAGGCAGGATATTATGTGGCTGAAATCATTTTCATATACATTTAGCTTGTGGTAAAGAGAAACATGTGAACATCCATCTATAGCCTATATCTTTCTCTAATTATCACTTAGCAAATATTTTACAAACGTTTATTATATTCAGTTATCCACACTTATCTACACTGGATACTAAGGAACAAAGCAAAGCAATAGTTCCTAGATTCAGGATACAATCTGATACTAGGAATGTGGGAACTATCTGAGGTTGAAGGTGGGGATAAATAACATATGACTTAAAAGAATGTGAATTTGAGAAACAAAGTAAATAATGACAGAATTTGATTATAATCCCACAAATAATATAAGTATCTATGAGAACATACTTACATGAATATATATTTGAATTAATAAATGAACAAGAGAAGCAGAATAAATCTTTTTTGGAGAAGAATTCCAAATAATATATTAAATAATTATCCTCCAGGAAGTGGAGGTTAATTCCTCAGCCCTTTACTATAAGGTGGATTTAATATCTGACTTTGAACGGTACAAGATGAAAAAGGAAAAATGATGTTACTATAGCAGAATCCTAAAGTCACTACCTCAGCTAAGATTTACCTCCTCATTTCTCGGTGGATATCACGTACCACTGGATATCTTAGAATGAGACAGGCAACTTTTCCTTGTGATATTTTTCCTGTAATTTCACTCCAATCATGAGACAGTATCCAGAAAACCCAAATTGAAGGCTATCCTACACAATACCAGGCCAGTACCTTCTAAGACTCTCAAGATCATAAGAAGCAAGAAAGTTGGAGAAACTGTCACAGATTGGAGAAGGCCAAGGAGACATGATAAAAATTGGGATACTGTAACCTGGATTGGATCCTTGAACAGAGAAGAAACATCAATGGAAAAACTGCTGAACTCTAAATAGAGTCTGTAGTTTAATAATATCATACCAGTATTCAGTATTCAGTTTTAACAAACACATCCTTAATTAACATTAGGGGTAACTGAGAGAAAGTTTGGAAGCACTCTCTGAGCTATCTTTGCAATTTTCCCTCAAATCTAAAGTAATTCTAAAATAAAATATTTGTTTGAAAAATTGTCAGTTGTCAAATGTGTGCTACTCAGAGCTTGTGGTTTTGAGGGAAAGGAAAGATTTGGGTAGAAGTTAGAGATGGCTTTGGAGAGGCACATGCTATATGACAGTATATGGGAAACGGGAAGGATCTGCTTCATCTAAACAATGAGGCTTTGTCCCAGATCACTTTTTTCATGATCTGCTGAGTGTCATAGAATTCTCAAAAATACTACCTCAGATAATTCTAATACTGAGACAAAATAATTTTGCATTAAATTTGGATTCCTATGAGGAAGTCCACACCTTCTTTTATCTAGAGTCCCTGGGCTTTGCTCACATCTTAGAGTGCATCCTCCCCTATCCAGTAAGGTGCCATATCTTAATGTTCCTCTGTTTGTCTATCCCGCTGTGGTTTCTGTAAGCAGATTGCTAGCATTCTTAGCTTGATCTTGGAATGTTCCTTTCACTGGGAGGTTTTCACAAACCAAAGTTTCTCTAAAATCAAAACTTCTCATGCACCTCTCTTCAGTGTGGACTCTGTTCATCATCACTAAAGACGTATCTGAAAAGCCAATTAAAAGAGATCAAAACCATTCAGGGTCATATGGTTTTTAGGCCAAATCTTTCATGATTTTTAAAGGAAAAGGCAGTTTCTATATAAATGCAGAATTAGGGAAAATAGTGAAAGGGTGCCTATTCTTTAATGAGATTAAATTAATCCTAATACCAAAACCTCGCAACAATAACAATAGTAACAAACAAACAAAAACATGTAGACTAATTTTATTTAGGTATAATATACAAAATGCAAAATAAAATACTAACAAGTGGAGGCAGCAGTTTATTAAAGGAACAACACCATAGCCATAAATGTAAAAAAGAGTCCTGTTTAAAAATGACTGCACTTCAGTGTCCATGGACCGTAGTTTATGTAAATCTCTCAATCACTATTTGAATATTTATCTTTGACTATTACAATAACATAGTATTAAATATTTCTGTGCATATATCCTAATGCACATATTTCTGTAATTGTGATTTTGAGAAGTGGAATTAGTATCCACAAGAGATATTTGAATAAAAAATACATCTACTTGATAAAAACAGCAAGCTAGGAATGGGAGAATAGTGTCTTACTTTGATAGAATATATTAATGAATAAATAAACGTCATACATAAACTATGCAAAAACTGATGAAAAAACTAAAAATTGTATAAAAAATGCAAATAGCCCTTGAGTGTTGTAAATATTAAGCTAATAAGAAATTGTTAGCCATTTGCAGTGTATCTTTCTGTATCTATTTACTCATTAAACATGAAAATATAGATAGATGCATAGACAAGTAGATATATATGCATACATTTTTAAAAAATAGTATGACAAGATGCTGTTATTCTGCAACTTGCTTTTTAAATTTTTATCAACAACATATTGAGTTCCTTTTATATTAGTATATACAGCTCTATCTCATTCATTTTTAATAGTTGTATAGACCAAATGTATTATATGTAATTTAATTATGATTATATTTGGATGTTTGGGATTTTCTCCCAATTTTATTGTTACAACGATGTTATTTTGAACATTGTGGAACATGTATCCTAGTCTCCATGTTTCTGTAGGAGTAGATATCAGTAAATAGAATTAGGAGTCTAAACAGTACCTCTGTGTTTAATTTTGATAGATTTTGTGATGAAAGTATCCATGTATACTGCACCAGTAGTTTATGATGGTGTTTGCTGCTTCAAAAGATTGGGAATAATTTTTACACTATGACAGTCTGAATGGTGAGAATGGTACCAGGTTGAGAGCCTTGTGAGACATTCCTGTCTCTCTCTGTTGGGGGGTAGACTCTAGGGTGGTTCCCATGTTGCCACTACTGGCGTTCACACCTGTGTGATCCTTCCCTTGAAGTATAGTGAAAGCATGGCAAAGATAAAGTAACTTTGAAAGTCTAATTATGGTCTCATAGGAGTTAGTTTGGGGTTCATCAAAAAGGAGATCATCAAAAGGAGATCAGGATGGACCTGACTTAATGAGCAGAAGTTGTTATAGGACAGACTGTGCCCTCCCGTGGGGAACAGATTCTTCTTTTGGGATGAGTAAAGTAAGTAGCCATGTGGGAGAAGTCCATGTGGAAGAAACTGCACAGAGCCTTTTAGGAACTCTGGATGCCTCTTGGACATGAGCTGTAGTCTCCAGTTGATGGGCAGCAGAGAAAGCAGTGGCCATCATTCCTACAACCCTAAGGAGCTGAATTTTACCAATGGCTCTAATGACAAAACATAATAATCCTGTGAGATGGAATTTGTTATCTTAGTTTTATAGATGAAGAAACTTGGACAATATGGTGTGACTTTCCCAAGGCTACACACTAGTAAGCACTGAGTCCAGATTTGAACTTAAGAATTTTGATTCCAATCTGTACTCTTAAACTTTGTAAAAACCTTATTGGAGTAGGCTAGAGAAGATGGAAGGAGAGGAAAATGTCAGAGTTCAGGTTAAATTGCCAGGTTTATAAGAGGAAAGAAAGTAAAGTAGAGAAATAATTAGAGAAGAATGAAAGTATATCAAAGAAAGGTTATTGCTTTGTTTTTTAGATGAAAATGATGACATTTTTGTATGCTGATGGGATGGAAATGATCCTGTTAAGAGAAGAAAAATGTGTTATAGTAAACAATGAAAATAAAAGGCGGGATATGTCTACAGGGGTGAGAAAGTTTGGGGCCCAACGCTCAGGTGGAAGTCTGGTTGTAAGAACACAGCCACTTCGGTGTACTCAAGAGAATGTGTGGGTCAAGAAGCAGGTTGTTTATAAATTGGTGCTGGAAGACTTACAAGTTCTTTCCTGATTGCATTTCTTTCTTCATTGCAATGAGGATTCTGTAAGTGGAAATCAACATAGAGAAAGTGGTCTCGAAGTTTTGTGAAGAAGACTGATAGTGTGAAATAGTTATTTAAGAGGATGAGAAAGTGAAAAGATTTTCAAGCAGCCCTAAAATTTCCTTGAAGCTAGAGGTCATGACTTTAAAGTGAGATTGGTAAATAGGGAAGGGTGAAGGGGCGGAAGGACGCACAGGTAATGGGGAAAAGATAAGAACCAAGATATGTCGTGTACAGATACAAGCTCCCAATGATAAATGTAAATGTATTGTATACCTAAAATGTACCAATAAAAGAATTTAAGCAAAAAATAAAAAATAAAGTGAGATTGGTGAACACTTCTTAGAATTTTTCCAGCCCCTTACTGTTACTTCAAGGCAGTCAGGAAGTATGTAAAATGTGTAACTTAACACTCTGCCTAGTGGGAGTAGTGCAGGATGTAAGAATTGTTGTTTCAATTGTATCTCCAGAAGATATATTAAAATACTAACGCCTGCTATCTGTGAATATGACCTCATTTGAAAGTAAGGTTTTGCAGATGGAATTAAGTTAATATGAAATCTTACTGGATTAGGATTGATAGGAATTCAATAGCCAGTGTCCTTAAAGAAGAGGAAGATTTGACAGACACTCAGGAAGAAAGCTATGTGAAGGGGGAAGAAGAAATGTGACATGACCACAGCACACCAGAAGGTATGATAAGGCAAGGCAAGGGTCTCTACTAAAGCCTTCAAAGGGAGCATGGCCTTGCAACTCTTTGATTTCAGAATTCTAGCTTCCAGAAACTTGAGAAAATAAATTTCTGCTGTTTTTAAGCCACTCATTTTGGGATACTCTGTTATTACAGAGCTATAAAAGTAATACAGGGATCAAGAGATTTGAAGGTACACTCAAAGGAGTGATTAAAATATGGGTCATAGCTCTAAGCTGCTTAATGGGAATCAATTGTGGTAGGGAGACTGAGCAACTGTAGTGGGTGAATGGATTGAGGATCCAGTGGTATCAGGCCTCCTTGGAGTGAGGACACGAGAAGGGATGAGCAGGGTGCATCGAAAGTGGTGGCAAGACAGTGGGGTTCCTAAAACTGGGACTATGGAGAGGATGTTCTTTTCTACTCCAGTATTCAGCTCCATAACTCTTCCATCTTCTCTGGGCTCCAAGCAACTGACTTTCATGGACAGCATGAGCCAAACTCCCCACTAAGTTTGTTCAGACAGGAGGGATTATTGGTAGAGAATTGAAAATGATCACTGGTCCCTGTCTATTGCTACTTTTCTTTCACGTAAGTTATAAAATCATGTTTAGTGGAAACAAGAAAGCATGTAGAAAGGTAATGAGGAACTGAAAAAGTAAATGAGCTACCCAGTAACTTTGAGGGACTTGCTGAGAGAGAAGGAGGAAGACAAGGCATTATTATTATTCATTCCATTGACATTTCTTCTTGTATGTTGGCCACCTTTTTCTTGAAACTTGGATTAATTGGACTCCATGCAAACTTTTCTCTAGAGTACTTCTCAGCCATCCTGCTCCTGTGTAGTTTTTTTCAGGATCCGTTTTCTCCTCCCATATTATACATATTGCCAGTTCCCAAGAGATTATTATCTTCATCCTATGGTCACCTGACCTAGGTGCCTATGACTTCAAAATGTTCACACTTAGTGCAAAGTTCTCTCCTGAGCTCTAAAACTATCTATATCCATCTGTTGACCAAAACAAGTCCAAAATTAAACTCAGAAGTCTTCCTCCCATTTGCAAATATTTCCCTCCTCTTCAGTGATCATTCATTGGGATTAGTCAGTTAATTGTCAGTTGAAAATACTTCCTTAACCAAATCCCATATATGACTGCACCATTCAGGCACTTCGAGTATCAGTGACCTAGAATAGTGGGGTTTAAAATAGGACAGAATGTATTGCTTAAGATTATGTTTCCAGTAAAAAATCATTTTATAACTGTACAATGCACAGTTTGTTGTCAATATCTGATTGCTTACATATACCAAATCTATCCTTTATAGTTTATACAATTGATGTCAAAATAGACTTTCTGTGTAGTTACTGTACAGTCATGTGCTGCACAATGACATTTTAGTCAGATACAGATTGTATATTCAAGGATGGTCCCATGAGGCTACAATAGATCTGAAAAATACATATTGCCTAGGAACATCATAGCTATCATAATGTAACACAACACATTACTCATGTTTGTGGAGATGCTGCCAGCTATATACTCCTAGTTATATAAAACTATATACATACAATTGTGTACATTTTGGTTTATACATTTGCTGTGCTATATTTTTATTGTTATTTTATAGTATACTTTTACTTTTGTTTTTCAAGGTTATTATGAATCAGTGTGCCACATTATGCTAACAGCCTTAGACACTGAGTGTTTTCCAAGTCTGTTGACTAAATCCTTTTCCTCATGTGCTTCATTTAATCTCATGTTTTGCTCATAATGGCACAGGAACAATGGGCTTTTATATTAATTATAATATATTAGCAATAGACTATTATATGACTATATTACCCACATACCACAAAGCATAGGTGTGTGGTGGGCTATTTTATGTAGACTTTTTGTGTTTAAATTCAAAGATAAAACCCAATAATGCTGTGCATCCCTGTTAGCAAGTGATGCATGAGTATATTTGAAACAAAGATAAGAATTTTATTCCTCTACCTGGACAAAAGGGAGATTATTCCAATGTAATGTATTGGTTTTGATCTCCTTTGTTTCTATATTAGTAGTTAGTTATAGGTATGGCACTTGTTAAATACTGGGACAAAGAATGAACACACACAGAAATTTAGGGGAAAAATCTAATCCAAACCTCAGTTCTTTACAGATCCTATTTACTTGCATCTGTGATGATGGATGACACCATTAATAAGAGCTACTTCTACTTATTTTTTATAAACTTTGGGCTTTGGAGTGGCAATAAGAAAAAATGGAAATACATTCCAATTTATAAAAATCCATGTTTTCCTTTAAACAAAATATCAACAGAATTCATTGTCTTTAGTTCAAGTTAAAATAAATGGAAGATTATTAATGATCATTAGTATAAAAATATTATATAATCCCTGAAACACAATACCGACTATTGTCCTAGAATGCAGAAATCTTAACCTTGGAAGAGATTTCAATACGGCATAGTCTACAGGTCACAAATTGACGCGTATAGGCTGAATATGGTCTGCTTACTATGTGTGTGTTTTAGCAGGGGCATCATTCTGTACATGCCACATGCTCCACTCCTCTCCTTTCTCATCAACTTCATCTCATTTACCTCTGTGGGCCTTTTAAGACATCTGAGTTTGTAATTCCAGCTGGTTCATCTTACCTTCCAATTAAGCACATCTGCCAGGTGGTGCTCCAGTTCTGCTGAAATACTGTCAGGGATGGGGAACAGAGAGCTTATTAAAATTTCAGGCAGCCTTTCTTATTAAAAGTTCACTGAGATTGAGCAATAAGTTGATTCCCCAAAAACTTTTACCTAAAGTTGAGCCACGTGAAACAAGCTTCATGCCTTTCCCACAAAACAAAACTTGAAATAATTGATGGGATCTATCACATCTCCTTACTTCATTCCAGAGCTTTTCTTCTCAAGGTTAAACACCCTCAATTCCTGTAATGTTCCTCATTTGACATTCCCCATCCTCATGTTCCTTTTTGGACTGAATGTAATACCATTTGTCAATGACCCTTACAAAATGTGTTTCTGAGAGGGAACATAGTGATCTACATGTGGTCTGCCCAGTCCAGGGTGGAGAGGGGCTATTAACATCCATGTTCTAGGCATTATGCTTCCACTAATGAAATTGAAGGCTGCATTAACTGTTTTTAAGCAGTTAGTAGCAGGGATGAAAATGATAGCTAAAGTATGAAATGAAGCTTGATGACATTCAAAGAAAGGATGATGCACTTTAGAAGTTAGTGAAAGTAATAGAGGTGAATTTTAATATTGAATGAAGACTTGTCAAAGGATGCAGGAAAGAACATAAGCAAAGGCATATATTAAAATCTGAGAAAAATGAATGTAAACTCTAATGAATATATTTGAGGTGAAAATGATTGATTTTCTGTCAATTTTCTTCTATAATGTGGTTATCACTATGTTTTATATTTTAAAAATTAAAAATATTTTCATTCTATCCATACTACTATATTTTGATATGTAATATTTTATCCTCCATTTCCAAATATTTTGACTTACTTAATAAAAATGATGTTCAAATACACATACCTGTCCAGGTAACTATATTTTTCTGGTGTACAAATTTGTCAAGGGAAATGAATATTTTCATTTCCCTTTGGCAAATAACTTTTTATGCAAATTTCTTCATTTCCCTCCATTCCATCATTTAGTACTCCTGAAGTCAGCCTCTGTGATCACTTATTGCAGGAATGGCCCAGCCTGATTCTAGATCATTCACATAGGGCAGAAAATAGATAAGTATATTAGCTTCAATACTTTAATATAAAAACTTGTGGGTGGATACTTCCAGGGCAGCAGCAGAGTTTTTATATTATTCCTTTCAAATCTCTTTTTCCTTCCCTTTGCCAGTATTTGGAGGTGAACAGATTATCTATCTGTAAAGCTAATGGAATTTAACCCCTCAATGCTTCATGTTTCATTTTGGGAACAACCATAAAGATGGAACATAATAAATTTTTTCTTTTCAAATTATTATTCCTTGAATTATTCTAGGTAGCACATATGAATTTTATGTAAAAGTTCAAAAAATTTCAGTCTTTGGCATAAATAGGTTGTAGAACCCTACTTGCATGGACACCTTCCAACTTCCTGAGAGTCCTAAATTTTTGTATTAATAATCATATACTGTTTTGCTTAGAGCATGTTACGGCTTATATCTAGATGGCCCCTCAAAGCCTCATGCACTCATAGGTGGGGCTTTTGGCAGGTGGTTGGATCATGGGTGTGTAATACTGGGATTAAGAGTGTGTGGTGCTGGATTAGATCACTGATTGGTTTATCATAGTTCTGGGTGTGCATAATGGGAAAGCCCATGCTGGGTGTGGGTAGCACCACCTAAAAGGCCTTTAGCCTGCATGGGACAAAAGGGAAAGGGAAGATTCTTGCTTGCTGCTTCCATGCTTTGCTGCCTTATGCCTGCCACACCATGAACAGCTTCTTCTCTGCAATGGGCCTCTGTCATGCCACTTTGCCTTGGAGACAGCTGACTATGGAACTCTACAAACTGTGAGCTGAAATAAACCTTTCCTCCTTTAACTTGTGAGTGTCAAGTATTATGTCTCAGCAATGAGAAAAGTAAATAGAACAGAGGGCCTCAATACTATGTGAACTACAGGCCCTGCTCATTTGAAAACACTCTGTCTATTCTGCCTGCACACCTGCAGCTTTTTCATTTATCTCTGTATTGGCTTAATCTGGGGTTGTGAGATTCTGCCTTGGTCCTTGATCCTAGGTACCATCTCATCATTTAACATACTGTACCACAGCATTGTTCTCCTTTCTGTTTGTACTGGGGATATGTCTCTATCCTCCTATTCTTTCAAGTCTTCTTGCCCAGGGCATCCTTCCCTTTATTCTCAGTCCTAGCACCATCTTCAGCTCAGATACACAGGGTCAGACTTTGCCTAGCTTCTAGATCTCAAACTAAAAGTCAATTCTGGCTTTTCCAAAGGCTTTGGCATCTGACACCCTATTCTTGATATTGATTTCCAACAACATCCCCAGTGATGGAAGCAGTCATCATTGGCAACTCTGTCACTACTCTGGCTTTTAAAGTTTATCATATCAATATCAATGATATTTACTCCCCACTTTGTTTTAGGATCCATGTACAGAGACTGTGTCTACTTGATCCTTGACAGCAGGAGTAAAAGATGCTGTCATCACCCCATACCTCCAACCATGAATAGCACAGTGTTTTAAATACATATTAAGGGCACAATAAATGTTTGTTGATTAAATGAATCAATTAATTTTTGAATAGTGCAGCTATAAAATCAAATCCAAGAATAATAAATGAAGCTGGAGAGAGATTGTATCCTGGGAATAATAATTGGAAATTATGATCAGAAAGACATTTTTATCAAATTGTCATTCAAGTTTAAAAAGTATTCTCCCATTTGATGTATTCTAAGTTCAAATGACATAAACAAAGGTTAGGAATAATTTTTCTCCATAATTATGGGGTATAACAGTATGCACTGTTAGTATTCTCAGTGTATCTTAAAATTGAACAATGTAATTTAATATTTAATAATATCCCTCCAAAAGGCAAATTTCAGAAAGCAATTCAGATCATATCAAAATTTTTATTTTGACAACTAGATGATATAATTAAATAATAGTTTATTTACATTATGATCTGAATAACAGTTATTAAATTCCCAAAGCTATTTCAATAGACATGATACATTGGACATATTATATGTTAGGTGGATAGATGATAGATAGATAGATAGATAGATAGATAGATAGATAGATAGATAGATAGGTAGATGATTAGATACAAGACTAAGGGAAGTGTCTTGGAGATTTTGCAAGTATTTGAGGATGTGAAATGACTTGAGATTGCCCATATTGTTTTTGAAGGATGCTAACAAGCTGGCATTATGTCCTGTTCCTTGCTCTGAGAGTTATAAGTGCACACTTTGTCAGTGATCTTACTGCAGATTTTGTCCATAAAAATAACTCCAATGTTTCTTGAAGCACAACTTCTATGAGACTCCTTGATTTGTTTCACAAAGGTCAAGTTCAATCCTGGTGACATGCTGTAGGAATGTTTTAATTTTTATTTATAATCCCTACTTCCTCCTACTGCTTTGCACATCCTATCACCCAGCAAATAAAAATCCAAGCAATAAAGTTTGTTAGCTGGGCATAGTCTGTAAAACACAATGATTTATTATTTCAGTGACCTTAATGATAGTTTTAGTGTGGTAAATTTTTCATCACAGTAAATTATTTATTGCAATAGAGCCATGTGAGTCAACAAGGAATGTGGAAATAATGGTGGAGAAATTTATGTTGCTTTTCTGAAGAGTATTGTTTTCATGCACTGCCCCCCTTGTGCTTCTAACAGAAACTTACCATTATATTATTTAAATGCTCAAAATAACATAGAATGCAGTGGTTTTAAAAAGAAGATGTCTTGGTTACTTTTCTTATTGTTGAGACAAAATACTCAACACCCAAAGTAAAAGGAGGAAAGGTTTATTTCACCTCACGGTCTATAGATGTTTCAGTCCATGGTCAGCTGGCTCCAAGGCAGGGTGGCATAGCAGAAGAACGTGGAAGAGGGGAAACAGTCCATGGTATGGCAAGCAGAAGGCAGTGAGCAGCAAGCAGCATCAGCAAGCCTGTCTTCTCTATCTCCCTTTATTTTCCATCCAGGCTATAAGCCTATGGATTGGTGTCATGCACACCTAGAGTAGGGCTTCCATTATCTATACCCAGAATTATACTAATTCCATTCGGTAGATTAATTTATTATCACATAGCTTTTGTCCCAGTATCACATGCCCAAGATCCAGCCAGATTCAGAAAGCCCCACCCATGAGCATATGAGGCTTTGGGGAGACATCCAGATACAAGCCATGACAGAAGGGGAACTACACTTTTAATTTCCTGGGGCTTTGCCTGGGAGGGGCTTCTAGCATTCTTCATGCTTATTTTGGAGCCAATTAATTCACTAATTTACTGCCAGAGAGTCTTTTCTGTTGCTACTGTCTACAAATAATCAGGATTCTGATGTTTTCCGGGTCTTGATATTCTTACAAAAGACATAAAGACCTTCAGTGGATTATCAAAAATGTGTCTATCCTTCTTCAAATTTACCAGTCTATTGCCAAGTAAGTTTTTCTTTCTGGGTAAAAAGAAAAAAAAGTTGTCTAACCTGGGATAGTGGTGCAGAGCAATGGTGAAGATCAAACTCCTTCCTCCTCCTTCTTGCTTAATCATTTGTGGAACAGATTGTGACAAGTTGAAATTTAGCATCTTTATGGAGTAAATTTTCCAGTATTTAGAATTGTAGGCACAAGGATTATTAATATGTCATGTACAATGGAAGCAAATGCTTTTGTTAAGAACTTTGAGATTATCTGTGATCTTGAAGTTTTTGAGTCTTAATATGACAATGACAGATGAATTACGGTCAAATTATTTCATTTGTTTACTTATTTAATCATTTATTTATTTAGTAATTTCTGTTCCTATTAAGTGTAGATAATGAATTACCACAAATTTCTATTAATTATAGTACTAGGTGAGTCAAGGGTTTCCATGATGTTACCAAATAAAAGGATTAACAATAAAACATTTTAATAGTAACTAAATTATCATTCTTTTTTTTCATTTAGTTTATTGGTACATTTTAGGTATACAATACAGTTACATTCATCATTGGGGTCTTGTACTTTTTCATGATGTATCTTGGTTCTTATTTTTTCCCCATTCTTCTGTCCTCCCTTCACCCCCTCTATGGTTCCCTACTTACAAAAACTTTGTTTCCAAGTTTTTCCTGAAAAGGAAAAATAAATTATCATTCTTTAAGGGAGAAATATTAATATTTCAAGAGTTCATAGTTAGTGATGCATTTTTGAGAACAATATTTATTTTTTTCTTTACTTTATGAGTAACTTTTGTTGTATTATATCAAGGAGAGGAAATTATATCTCTTCTATCATTTCTCAGAATCCTACACATATTACCTAAATTTTTATTGAACAAATAAGTAGATGGCTACATAAATTCATTTCTTAGTTTTGTTGAGATATGTCTACATTTTTCAAAAACAATGTATGATTTACCAACTTTTGTACTTCCCACACATCTGTAAATATCTTTTTTGTTGCTTTCAGAAATGAAAGCTAATTTGGCTGGCATAAAAGGTGGCATCACAAGCATTTCCCTTCCAACGTTTAAAGATGTTACATCTATTTTCTTTTTACATAGTTACTCTTTAATCTCAATTCAAACTCTTCTTGTGATTTTCTCTTCCTTTTCTATTTTGATTATTTTATATACTATTGAGGATTTCATATACTATTGGAGACTCTTCTAAAAAAATTCTAGCTCTTATAGTAAATAATTTCTAAATAATACTTTGATTTTGAATTTTTATGACTCATTCCTTATGTTTTCATCTATAATATTAGCTTGATTGAGGTGAGATGCATGTATTTCCAGTGTTTTTCATTAGACACATTCTATGACTGACAGCCCAGATATTTTTATGTAGAAACCAAAGTCTTTGGAACTTCAGGATATGTGCGTAGAAATCAAAACCACTGGTCCCTTTATTACTTCAGGCAGCAATGAAAGGTGTTCAGCTCAGTAGCCCTCAGTCAAATACAATTTAAAATCATAATGAGATACTACTATATACCTCTAAAAGTGGTGAACATAAAATACATACATTTACCAGCCTTCTACTACTACTACCTATGACAAAATAACATAATTGTATGCTAATGGTGATTTGATTGAAATTGCATTAAATCTGTATTGCAATTTTGGGAGCATGGCCATTTTTACTATTTTGGTTCTTCTTACCCAAGACCAGGGGTTATCTTTCCATCTTCTGATATCCTCTTTGATCTCCTTTTTCAGAGTACTGTAATTTTCTATATATAGGTCTTTTATTTCCTTTGTTAGAATTATTCATAGGTATTTCATTTTTTTTCAGTGGTATTGTGATAGGTATTCTTTCCTAATTTCTCTCTCAGTGAGTTTGTTATTTGTGTACAGGAATGCTATTGATTTTTTAGTGTTGACTTTGTATCCATCCATGCTACTGAATTTGGTTATTAGATCTAGAAGCTCTTTTGGGGAAGTTTTGGGGTCTTCAATATAGAGAATCATGTCATCTGCAGATAATGATAATCTAACTTCTCCCTTTAAAAAAATTCATTTATTGGTACATTTTAGGGATACAATACATTTACATTTATCATTGGGTGCTTGTACATGTACATGATGCATCTTGGTTCTTATTTTTTCCCTATTACCTGTGTGCCCTTCAGCCCCTCCACCCTTCGCTATTTACATAGATTTCATTTCCATTGTTTTTTCTTTTTCTCATAATTTTTCCTTTCTCCTTCCCTTTCCCATTCCCTTCCGATAACCCTTACACTTTTGGACCTTTTAATATTTCAAATTATCAATTATTCATTTTAATCATTTTAATCCTTATTTACACTTTCAGTTTCTCACACTAGAGAAATTATTCAGGATTTACATGTGTGTCCTATTTATTTCACTTAGTAGTGTGGCCTCAATATGCATCCATTTAGCTATAAATGTCTCTAGTTTCTCATTCTTTATGGCTGAGTAGTACTCCATTTTATAAAAAAACCACAT
>NW_004624751.1:25574598-25599328 GCF_000247695.1 Heterocephalus glaber
TGTATTTTATAACTAAAATGTAAAAATAAACTTAATGGGAAAAAAACAAAGAAAAAACACCACGTTTTCTTTATCCAGTCTCCAGTTGATGGGCATTTGGGCTGTTTCCACGTTTTAGCTATTACAAATTGTGCTGCTATGAACATGGGTGCACATATATCACCGTGGTATGATTCTTGTAATTCTTTGGGGAAGATACCCGGCAGAGGAATAGCTGGGTCAAATGGACTTCCAGTCCTAGTTCTTTGAGGTATCTCCATACTGATTTCCACAGTGGTTGCACCAGTCTACGCTCCCCAGCAGTGGAGCAGGGTTCCTTTCCCCACTACCCCACCAGCATTTCTTATTGGTTGTTTTCATGATAGCAGCCATTCTTTCTGGAGTGAGGTGGAATCTCAGAGTTGTTTTCATTTGCCTCTCTTGAATGACCAGTGATGTTGAACATTTTTTCATTTATTTATTTGCTATTTCTTCTTCTTTGTGTGAGAAATGTCTGTTCATTTCAGATGCTCATTTTTGGTTTGGGTCTTTCGATTTGGGGGGTCTGATCTTTTTAAGTTCTTTATAGAATCAAGATAGTAGAACTTTGTCTGAGTAACAGCAGGTGAAGATTTTTTCCCACATTGTGGGTTGTCTCTTCACACTGTTGGTGGTTTCTCTTGCTGCACAGAAGCTTTTTAATAAGAAGAGATCCCACTTGTTGATTGCGCTAGTTCACGGGCAACTGAGGTTTTGTTCATGAAATCTTTTCCTAAGCCAATGCCTTCAAGAGTTCTACCTAACCTCCCTTCTAGCCATATTAGTGTTCCTGTTTTAACATTTAGATCTTAAATCCATTTTGATTTTAGTTTAGTCCATGGTGAGAGATATAGTTCTAGCTTTAATTTTTGGCAAGTTGAAACCCAATTTTTTTTTTTTTTTAGTACTGAGGATCAAACTTGGGACCTTGCACTTGCCAGGCAGGCGCCAGAACCACTGAGCTAAATCCCTGGCCTCAAACCCAATTTTTCAAGCACCATTTCTTAAAGGGGCTATCTTTCTTCCAGTGAGAGTATTTGGCTCCTTCATCAAAGATGAGGTACCTGAGTGTGTTTGGAGTTGTTTTTGCATCTTCTACTCTGTACCCCTGGTCCTCAGGTCTGTTTCTTTGCCAGTACTACGTTGTTTTTATCACAGTAGTTTTCTGGTATAGTTTTAAGTTGGGGATTGTGATACCCCATACCTTGTTGTCTTTGTGGTCTAGAATTGCTTTTGATATTGTAGGTCTCTTCTTTGTCCAAATGAATTTTTGGATTGTTTTCTCAAGGTACATGAAGTATGCTGTTGAAATTTCATTTGGAATTGAATTGAATCCATATAGTAGTTTTGGAAATATGGCCATTTTCACTATGTTGGTTCTTGCTAACCAGGAGCAATGGACCTTTTTCCATTTTTTGATATCCTCTTTGATCTCTTTTTTCAGAGTGCTATAGTTTTCATAGCAGAGGTCTTTGATTTCTTTTGTTAGGTGGATTCCTAGGTATTTCAATTTTTTGGATGTTATTGTGAAGGGAATTGTTTCTCCAGGTCCTCTTTCCTTGAGTCTGTTGTCCATGTACAGGAAAGCTATGGATTTTTGTGTGTTGATCTTGTATCCAACTACTCTACTGAATTTCATTATTAATTCTAAAAGCCTTTTGGTGGAGTTCTTGGGGTCTTCTATATAGAGTATCATGTTGTTTTCAAATAATGACAATTTAACTTCATTTCCTATCTTTATTCCTTTCTCTTATCTAATTGCTGTGGCTAATGTTTTGCAAACTATATTGAACAGGAGTGGTGATAGTGGATATCCTTGTCTTGTTCCTGATTTTAGTGTGAAGGATTTCAGTTTTTGACCATTTAGTATAATATTGGCTGTTGGCTTTTCATAGATGGTTTTTATCAGGTTGAGATAGTGACAGTCAATTCCAATTTTCTGTAGGGTTTTTAATCATGAATACATTTTGGATTTTGTGGAACACTTTTTCTGCATCTATTGAGAAGATGATATGGTTTTTGTCATTGGCTCTCTTAATATCTTGTATTGCATTTATTGGTTTGAATATGTTGCACCATCCCTGCATGCCTGGGATGAATGCCACTTGGTCAGGATGTATGATCTTCTTGATGATCTTCTGCATTCTATTTGCCAGTATCTTAAGGATATTTGCATCTATGTTCATTAGTGAGAATGGCCTAGAGCTTTCTTTTTTGGTTAGGTCTTTCTCTGCTATTGGTCATGCTTGCTTCCAGGAATGAATTTGGGAGTATTGCTTCCTTTTCAATTTCATTGAAGAATTTACACAGTAGTAGCAATATTATTTCTCTAAACTTCTTGTAGAATTCAGCAGTGTAGCCATCAGGTCCTGGGCTTTTCTTTGTTGGTATGTTTTTAATTACCTTTTCAATTTCATTGAAAAGAATGTGTATTCTGATTTTGTGGGGTGGAACACAATGTAAACATCTGTTCAGTTCCTTTATTTAAGAGTTTGATGGAGTTATAGTATTTCATTGTTTATTTTCTGTCTAGTTGATCTATCTATTTGTGACAGTGGGCTATTGAGTTCCCCACCTACTATTGTATTAGTGGTTATTTGATTTTTCATGTCTGGTAGTATTTGTTTTATATAGTTGGATGCACTAGTGTTTGGTGTATATATATTTATGATTGTGATCTCTTTCTCTTGAATTTTTCCCTTTACAATGATGTAGTGTCCCTCTTTGTCCCTCTTAATCAGTGTTGGTTTGAAATCCACTTGATCTGCAAAGAGGATAGTTAGTCCTGCTTTTTTTGAGTTCTTTTCACCTGGAGTATTGTTTCCCCCCCTTAACTTTCAGTCTATGTGTTTCTTTTTGAATTAAGTGTATTTCTTGTATGTAGTATATTGTTGGATCTTGCTTCTTGACCCATTCAGCCAGTCTATTTCTTTTCATTGGTGAATTGAGACCATTAGCATTGATAGCTATTATTGAGATGTATTTACTTATCCTTGTCATAACTTTCCTTTTTGTTGAATTCTCCCACTTTGAATTTAATTTCTTTTAGTGCCTGATAGATTCATTCTGCTTGGCTTCCTGGGGTTCTAATCCTCATTGTCATTTCCTAGAAGGTGTTTTGAAATTTTTGGAGTGCTGATTTAGTATTCATGAAGTTCCTAAGGTACTCTTTGGCATGAAAGTATCATATTTCTCCATCAATTTTGAAAGATAGTTTTGCAGGGTACATCAATCTGGGTTGGAGGCTGTTTCCCTTTAGGGCTTGAAATATTTCACTCCATGCTCTTCTTGCTTTGAGGATTTGTGTTGAGAAGTCTGCTGGATTTACCATTATTTTTATAATGCCCTTTCTTGATATTATGCACTCTTTTAGTCAAATGAACTTCTTGTGAAAATCCAACTTCTTTGTAGAGGAATGAACATTTACAGCTATCAGTTCACTACAAATTTATTCCTTGTATTTTCCTACATTAACATTTAGGAATATTATTATTATTTTATTTACTTATTGTTGATCATTGTCTCCTATAAACATTCTCCTTCCCTATAGCTTCTGTGGCTTTACTTACTCTTGGATTTTATCCTACCTCTGTGTGCTTTTCTTCTTAATTTCTTTTGTGGTCTCATGTTTTTTGCCCATTCTTTAAACGTTTGGATTCTCTATGCCTGTTTCACCAGTTCTCTGTTCTTTTTTGCTATTCACCCTCAAGAGGTTACTTCAACCCCATTCAAGGTTTCAGTTACCACTTATATGCTATATTTTTAGCCCTAAATTTTGCCCTGAACTCAAGAACCATAATCCAGCTGGTTCCTGGAAATCTCACTTACATGTTTTACAGGAATTTTGAGTTCTACATGTTTTAAAAATGTCCTAGTCATTTTCACCTAAAACCTGTTTCTCAATTGTATTCTTTCCCTAAGTGGATGGCATAAAAATCCTGTCATTTGTGGAAGCTAGAAACCTAAGAATCATTTTAGACTTCCACTTCTTGCTTGATTTCTATATTTAATCATTCTGAGTCCTGCTCATATAGAGTCTTTTATCCCTGTCATGTGTATTTCTGTAGATATAAGTTGCAATGCTGTTACATAATTGTTGAAGATATCATTCTTCCTTTATAGAAACACTTGCAAATAAATAGGCACTTTTAAAGACCGTATTGTGACCAGAATGCTAACAAAAGCAAAACATCAAATATATACAATTTTTGGTCTTTGTTTGAGCTCCTATGAAAAAATTCCATACACTATTGACTTATAAACAACAGAAATTCATTTTTCACAGTTCTGGAGGCCAAGAAGTTCAAGATCAAAGTGCCTACAGATTCAGTGCTTGGTAAGTGCTTGTTTGGGGGTTTTAGAAAGCAACTTCTCACTGTGTTCTCATACGTTGGGAAAGATGAGATGTCTCTCAGGTTTGTTTTATAAAGGCAATAAACCCATTCATAAGGGTTCTGCCCTTGTGATATAATCACCACCGAAAGCTCCATCTTCAAATGCCATCACCTCAGAGATTAGGAGATTAAGATTTGGGGGATATATAAATATTTAGCTGCCAGGAAATTTCAATTAAACAACTTTTGATAAAAAGAGGTACCTCATTCCTTTCCTCTTTATATCATTGATAAACTTTTATCAGTCCTGAAAACAAGAAATATCAAATAAAATGTAATGCTTTAGAAAAGAGACATACTCAATATGTTGTTCTTATTTCCATGGACAGTGTTGACAAGCAGGGTGTCACAGAGTGAGAAGAATTCAAGTTAAGACTTGTACAAATTCACTAAGTGTTCTTTTTCCTCACATATAATAGTAGGTAATATTTATTTTGTATGTTTACGTGAAGATTAGGCAAGGCAACAAATCCAGAGCCACATATGTGCTAAATATTAAATTTTCTCATTTATTTTTGTTATTAATACTTGCCCAAGTGTATTCTACATGTCAGTACTGGACTGACCACTCTGAGTGCTGTTTGAAGGGAAGAGAGCAACAAAAACATTACTGACAATGTGCATGATGCATGATGGTACAATGTTCATGACCTATACATTCTTACTAACAGTAGTGAGGCACCACCCAAGACTCAAAATATGAATCTACTCAGAAAATCCCATATAAGTAAGATACATTTTTATTAGTGACTGCTTCTTAGTTAAGAGGGAAAAAACTCTTTGTATATTGAAGTATACTGAAACCAACATATATTTCATCAAATGATGGAAGTTTAACTGTAGTTCAAATTACAAAAGGGAACATTGGTAAGAAAATTGGAAATGGAAGCTACACAAAAAAAGAATGACATTAATAAAGAAATAATTGAAGGAATTTGTTGCTTGTCATCTATAAAAAAGCATTACTTCTAGTGCAGTTAAAACTGTAATCAATCATACATGCCTAGATATTCTCTAGGGAAAGATGGAGAAATTATAGTGAGTAGTGTGCTAACTGACCTAGAGAATAGTGAACTATATCTTAGAGTTTTGAAATGTGATCCAGAGAAGCATATTATATCACCATTGATGATGAAATTTGCATTCTCAGAAGGCCTCGATCATAGTGACAAATAAAGTATGTCTTTGTTAAAGTTGTGGAGCATTAGTGTAGTCTCTTTTGTCTTATTAGAAAAGTTTGAGAATTAAAGAAAAAACCATACTGGTTGATGCCTATATGAATGGACACAAAGGGTCAAATCCTTAAAAGAATATATTCTTCATCAGAAATTTCAAATGAAGTTAATAAATATGTCCCATTATAACTTATGATTAAAGTTTTCCTGTAGAAAATAGTTTTCTAAAGCACCAGAATTTTCAGGAAGGTATAAAAGATTATCTTGGTTTAAATAAAGCAGAACTTAATAGCATAATCATAAAATACTGTTTCATATTTATAATTTGACAACCTGACAGTTTTTTGAAAAGATTAAAATAATCACCCAACTAATTTATTAAATGTCATAATATGCTTTAATATGCTTTAACTTTGTCATCTGTTTATAATTCTCATAAGTCTGATAGTGTATAATTGGTAAATATGCTTTCAGATAAAGTGAAATACTCCTAACTAGAAGAGAAACAATAAGTATATTTTAGTTATTTCATTGTATAAGAAGGAAAGTAAATCATACTTTAAGAAAACTGTGATTTTAGAAAATGTTTACTTAGACAATTACAATTAATATTAGAACTTCACCATTTTAAATGTTTCTGGTAATGTTTGAATTATAGGGGTGTATCTAACCTTTTAGGACTAAAGTTGTTCCTTTTGATTGTGCAACAAAGGCTTTATAGCAGGCTTGTTGCCTTACCTGAAATTTTATCAATCCTTGATGAGAGAAGAATGAATTTCCAATGCTCATTCGGAGTTTTTAAGGTTTTTTTGATTCTCTACTTGTTTGAGGAAGACCCTTTTAGAGTCTACTGTAATTAGCTTATGCTTTGTGGGGCTTTGTCCTTCTCCAAGCCACATCTAAAAGAAACCCTCTAGATACTAGGCTTTTTGATGAGGTAGAACTTTCCTAGGGTCATAAGCTACTTGTGCCCACATATCTTTCCAACTCTAGGTTTTGTTACTTGTTATATCTGTGTATAGTTATGTTTCTCCAGAATATTTACTGTTGTTACTTAGAATCTAGATATGTTATACTTCAAAATTTCTGCATAGCTAAGCCTAAACATGTTGTCTCTACATTTAATTAATAATGAGACTAAACTATCTAATAATAGACAATGTTGAAATTTTCACTAAAAATTGAAAGAACAAATATGCTCCTCTTCTAAGAAGCTATATCAAAATCACCTGTAACTCATTCTTGGCCTTATTTATATTTTGGGGTTTGGGAAAGAGGGGGCTATTTGGAATTCCTCTTCCTTAGCTACAAATCCCAGATCAATAGTCTGATACGTAATTAGAATTCATAGGCTGTTAGAAAAGCCTCCCACGAGGTGTATGTATGTGCTTCCTGTATCCCTTTCCAAATAACATTTTCCAGAGTTGCTTTTTGTTCAATATGTTTACTTAAATGTGAATTCGTATTCATATTTACAAAGTTGGATGCTCAAATCTTACAATAATTGAAGCTGGAAAATGCCTTTTGGGAGGTGGTAAATGATTTCTAAATTTCAGGGCTGAAGAGGGAGTTTAGTCTGGGGATTAAACTTCTTTTATTATGGGAGGGGCCAGTTTTAATCAAGCAGATTCATTTAAAAGTATTTAAAAGTATCATCTTGTTTTTTGGGTCTTGGGAGAGAGTGAATTATTTGGAATTCCCCTTTCTCAGCTACAAATCCCAGGTCACAAGAAACCAATTTAAAAAACCAGAATACCTCAAATTAATAACTGGAAAATTTCAGTGACCAAGCACCATGTAATGATATTAATAACAACAATATAGTTAACTTACATTTTTGGAGAAGGATTTACTTTACATATTTTTTCCTTGAGATAGGGATCTTGCTGTGTTGCTTAAGCTGGCCTCAAACTCCTGGGCTCAATTGATCCTGCTGTTTCAGTAGCTTCCCAAGAAGCTGGGATTATAGTTATGGACCACTGCACTTGACACATTGTTCTTTACATTTCTTTTCTTGTACATAAATACAAAAATGCATGCGTGCAAAATATCTTGCATTTTTTCATCAAATCCTCCAAAAAACCTAAAAAGACAGAAGCCTTAATAACTTTCATTGTACAGATATCACTAAGTTCACTAACTTACTCCAGGGGTGGAGGGGGAATTTGAATCCAGATCATTAAATTGCAGGTACAACTTGTTTAGCCTCTGTTCCAGAGGACCACAATTCACCTGTGCTCTCACAGCAGTTCACAGCTAGTTCCCTTGAATTAGAAATACTGAAATAATCTCGGATTTAAGTTACATTGCAAGAGAAAATGCTTCCCACTTTGTTTTGTATTCATCATGTTTATAGTCACTAAGTATTTACAATGTTTATAAGTGGAGAAACATTTAAATGCAACGTTATATACTTTGAAAGCATAATGTATTTTTGTTACTTGATGTAAAATTCATCACAGAAGTCATTTCTCTCTCAAGAAATGTCTGAGTACATTAGCTTAGAAGATGATATTAGTGAGCTGATCATATGTATATTTTAAATGGAATGTTCAACTGTACTTAATGTGCATTTGTGAGAAATACATATTTGTGGTGTCTGTAAGGAGCTTAGCTTGCTTATCATTCTTTTCCTAACTAGTGGAGTATTTCTTCTTTACATGCTGTTACCTGATATGAGAAGGCAAAAGGGGACTGTTTTATAAGTGAGAGTTTAAATATGTAAACATTGTGGGGTAACTGAACATAGAATTTACTTTTATAAGATGTAGACCTTTGTTGCAAATGAGATATTTTACTAAAGAGAGAAAAGTTACAATTTTTTATGCTACTCTGCCTGGATGACACAGTGCAAACTTTAGCCATGATTGAAAAGTTCATAAGCAGTAAGGGATATCATCTTATTCTTCAGATATTAACAGTAAACATTGTTAAAAGGTTTGTGTAGCTACCAGGCTGACTTGGAAAGGGTTTATTATACAGCAGAAGTTAATGCAGCTTTCATAATTAAGGGGAAAAGTGGGAAAATAAATAGAGAAAGGCCAAAAGGGGAAGCTGAGTATGATGCAGTACAGGAGAAGACTTTGAAATTAAATAGGAGGGCCCTGATTGAAATTTATGTGGGAAATCAGAGAAAACTGCTGGTGATATGACATCACTGCCTATAAAAATGTGGATATTGAAAGTTCCTTCTTCATTAAGAACTCAATAAGTGATGTCTGCAGCCCAGGTGCAAAAGGTGCAAGAGTCCGGAAACACTGGACAGAATGTGAGTCAATGCCAATTACGGTGTCCCCTGCTATTATAAGGAAGAAGAACCCATAGTACATACTATAGTACATATTTTGCTAAATAGAAAGGGCAACTTTTCAACAGAGTATTTAAATCTTATTCTTGTTAATACTTAGCAGCTATCAATTAGAAAGACAGATCTAGAACTAGATTGGTTTAATAAGGCAATCACCAAGAACCTTAGGGAGCAGGCTGGGGAGCATACTGTTTCTAGATGTATAGAGCCTGTTACAGGAGAAAGTGAAGAGTTTGAGGCATATTCTAGAGTAGTATCTTAGAAAGGTAAAGTAGGTTTTCTCAATGTTCTGGACACTGAAACAGCTGTTTGAAACAGAGTTTCTAGAAGACAAGACCAGGAACTTGAATTCAGTTTTTAAAAAAATCCCTTTCCAAGTGATTAATATACCCATTAACTAAATATCATCTTGTTAAAGAACTGTTAAGTTAAAATGATCCTTACAGAATAGAATTATTAATGTGGTAGTATATGTGTTTCAAAAAAGAAATGAAAAATTCAGGGAAGAAAGAGAATAAAAAATATCTTCTTTCCCTTGGACCTAGATAGGATTTTTGTTTGGATAAAAAATGACTCATTTCCCTTGGACCTAGATAGGGGTTTTATTTGTTTATTTTTCTTTTTAATTAATGGTAACTTAGGACATCTTGAAGAGGTCTCATCACTACTGAGTCAGGAAAGAAGGCCCAGGAACTGCAGATGGAAGAGGTCCTGTCGATGGTGGAAGCTTGTGAGTGCTGGTGATAACTTCACCTCAGAAGGTAACAAAGAGATGAGACAGTAGCTCTAATCTGCAGGACCTTCATTCTTTGACTTGTATTTCTAAAACTGTGAAAGGCACTGGTGAATCTCTTACATTAACTGAGTTACATTAAGTGAGTTACATCTTTTCTGCTGAAGCAAGCAGGAATGCTTTATATATCTGACTGTAGATATTGTCTGAAAGAAAATTGAAGGATCATTTTGGGGTAGTAGAGAAAAAAGTACCAGTGACAATTTCAACTCTTACGGTTAGTGACTCTGATACATGAAGAGAATACAAGGGTCAATAAACAGGAGAATATGTAGATGGCATTGAATGAATAGCATGAGCCCCTGGTAAGGGCTCAGGAAGTAGTTGGTAAAAACTATGAGAAGTATGTTTGGAAGAATTACAAGACCATATCTCTTGCTTTTAATTTGAAATTGATGGATGAGAAGAAAAATTAATAAAACTGCCATATAAGATTATAAATACAGGACTGAAAATAAGAGTTAAATAAAGAATGTAGGAGGAAAATTTTTCCATAATTTTTACATGGATATATTATAGGGCATAATACTTCAAGTTTCAGGTATTTGTGTATTAAAAATACCCAATTTCAGTGACTACCAAAGTATATGGAAATTTTTATCTATGAATGCAAAATGTTGTAATAGGCATAGCCAAGACTTCATTTCTGATTCAACTAATGTACTATGGCATCAGAAGGGGATAATTTGATCAACGATCTTAAATCTAATTAAATCAGAGGGAATGTAGTTGTGTAGGACATGGTCAAGTGACTCCTGATATGGATTACAAAATTGGTATGGTGCTAGGCCATAAATAAGAATTGACCTAACTTAACAAGTCTCATAAATATTATTTTCTCAAAGCACTGTCTTTAAAATAAATTTTTTTGTTTTTCTCTGATATAGTCATTATTAATATTTTATAGCAGTTTATTCCAGCATTATTTTTTATATTGAGATTTAATGGTAATATGAGTTTTATGTTGCATATTTCATTAATACTATATAACAAGCATCCTACCATATCATTAGGATTTTTAACAAATTATATTTTAATGTTTGCTTAATATTATAGATGAACCAATAATGCAATTCATCATGTGTTGTTATAAGTTTACATTCTTTTGATTTCTTTCTATCACAAGGCTGCAGAAAAGAGGTTGTATTAGAACAGAATTCTGGGAAAAGTAATTATGGAGTCAAAACACATAAATACTTTTCAGTTTCTGGAAATAATTTGTACAATTATTTTCCAGAAATATTGTTTCACTGACAGTCTCATCAAAGGTGTGTAAATGTGTTCACCTCTGTATTTTCCTGTGCACCACATTTATAATAATAATAATAAATTTTTTTTACTAAATTGAAAGGGAAAATAATATATGACTGTATTTTTAATGAATATCCTTTGATTCTGTTGAGGTTGAAATTTTTTATTTTATTTTATTTCTTTGTTCATATATGGTATGGTGTACTTGTAAACTGGTTCTTGTACCTATTCTACTGACTTCCATATCTATTGGTTTACAATAAAAATGATTGCTACTTTTTAAATTTCCAAAGTCTTCTTGTGGACAAATACATATTGACTTTCATAAATGCTCTACATAAGTACAAAATATTTTATTATTTGTTTTAGAGGGGGTATGTCTATTATATTTTTATCATATTTTTGCAGTAAACTCCTCTATGGTCATTTTATTTTTAATTTATTAGAGTTGTTTAATTCTAAATAAAGCATATTGAAGACTCCAGCTACATTTTTATCTGGTTCTCATGGAATTCCTTGAACATTTGTGTTTTCTCCTTAGATTCTATTAGTAAGTTACATACAGGTTTATTACTGTTATTGTCTTTAAAATATTTCCTTTCATCATTACAATATTTTCCTAAATAGCTTATCTTATTTCAAGTGCTTACATTATATATATCCAAATGGTTTGGCATCATTTGTTACAACTCTGTATAAATTGTAATGTTCATTGCTAACCACTGTGTTAGCACTTATTTTCTTCTGTTATGAGATCTTGGATCTGCCCATTATGTGCTAGGTTAAGAACATAGGTATGTATTTTCTTAATACCTTTTACCTGGGTCACTCTCTCACTTCTTACACATTCTCAAATACTTATTTATACTCTGACAGAGCAATGATGTCTTAACTGGGTATGGGACTGCTAATCCTTTCTTAGTGGTGCCTTCACCATTTTTATAGCTTTTAGGGTGGCCTAAGTGATACTATAAGTGTCAGCTATGATACATCTTTGAAGTCACATCCTCTCTCTACAAATACCTGTCAGTCTTCCTCTTAATTCTGAAACATAACACATTTTGTCATACTTTGCTGACTGTCTTTTATCACTAATCAGTTCTGAGACCTGCAGACTCAATCTGTATTTAACACAGATTTTTTGTCTTCTGTTCTTTATTTATTGCCCATCTTCTATTTGTTATTCTTTCTTTTCAGAATGATAGTAGCCACATTTCAGGTTTCTTGACTCTATCCTTTAAGTCTTTTAAATTTTCTAAGATGATTTTATCATTTCACATTTTGTGATATTCCACTTTCTGTTTTTGACTCTACTTCTGGGCTGAATCTACTAAATTGTAGAGAAGTTCATTCTTTCCTTGTTATGCAGCACGAACTCTTTAGTATTATTGTTATTTTGTTCATGTTGCAGTTTTTCTCCTTGTAGTAGGCAGAATTCTAAGATGGGCCCCAAGAGTCTCTCCCTGTGTGTATTATATACTCACCATAATTCTCCTGCAACAAGTATGGGTGGAACATGAACAGTGAAGCAGCCATCCAGTTATTAGGTCATGATATTAGAGAAGACTGATGAAATAGCAATCCTCACGATTATGTTACATTATTCTTATGCTAGCCTTGAAGAAGTAAGCTGCTATTTATTGATAGTCTATGTAGCTAAGGAATTGAGGTAGCCTCTAATAGCTAGGACTGACCCCAGCCAGGAGCCAACAAGAAAATAAGGATCTGTCATAAAATTTCAAGGAAATAAATTCTGACAACAACTCAAATGTGCTGAGTAGAGGACTCTGAGAAACTGCATCTCTGGTTGATACCTTGACTTCAGACAAGAGAGATGCTGAGCAAAGAATCCCTAAGCTGTGTGCAGGCTCCCACAAGGCAATTCATTTCTTAACTGCTAATGGTCTGGGAATTTGCTATGTACAAAGAGGAGGTGAGGACATCTCTCCAGCAGTTAGGTGAAATGTTTGGATTTTGTCCTTAGTATTTTTTCATGGATAGGGCACCTTAGCTGGGATATGGGTTCCCTTTGTCCCTACATCTTTACACTGGTTGTCAGAGGAGCTCAGAAATGAATGGATGGCAGAATAGGCAGGCTTCCTGTCTCCATCAAGGTACCAGAGGTGCCTGCTTCTCAGGGTTCTCTCAATTTTTCCAGCCTTTGGATGGAGAGGATTCAATTTTTTGACCTGATGGAGAAGACTAGTCAGAAACTCATAGGGTTGGTGGCCACTACTTCCCAGAGGGCCTGCAGATCTCTGAAGGCCACTATCTTTTCAATATCTAAGATATTCTGATTGTCATGCAAATATTTGATGGTACTGTCCAAGCCTCCATCAGTTCCTGAGGAACAAAACTCCGCTTGTTTTATATAAAGACCAGAATCTTGTTGATTGATTTTCTTTACAACTGTTTGTCTAATGAAGGGAAGATTAAGTTTCCTCTTCCAAAACCCCTTCTCTATGGTCCTATACAAAAGGAAAAATACTTTTTTCCTCTACCTTTCTAAGTTCTCAGCAGGGACCCCAATGAAATACAGATTAACAAGAGGAAAAAAAACAGGTTTATTAACATGTATAAATCACATACACATGGAAGAAAACTCAGGAAGTAATAATTCTCAAAGAGGTGGCTTAGAACTCCAGCTTTGTATCATCTTCCACAAAAATAATAATTTTTTAGAGAAATGACAAGATAGGGGAACAGGAGCCTGAGTTTCTAGGGATGGAAAATTGTGGGAAGGCAAATTTTTGAGAAAATAGTGGTAATGGCTAACTAATAAAGTTTTTTATGTAGATTCCTCTCATGCTGTCTTCAGGCTGATTAGGGTCTAAAATTTGGGGACCAAATTTGCCCTTTCTGGTAGAGAAGGGAGGAGAGATGCATTTATAAATTTATGTTCTGCTTTCTGGCAAATAGGGGGAGAGCAGAGATTGTATCTACTTCGTTTTATTTACTTCAAGCTGAAAATAATCTTCATACCAAAGTGGCATATTTTGGGGTGACATGTTACTTTCATTTAAAAAATAAAATCTTAATTTTTTGCAAAGTATTGATATTGATTTTTTAAAAAGAATACCATACATATATTTACATTTGCCTAAGAATATGGATTCTGGGATCTGATTTCCCAAATTCCTCTACTTTTGATGTGACCTTATAAGTGCTATGAATTTGGATGCGTTGCCTTCAAAATTCAAGTTTTGTCAATGGATGTTATTAAGAGGTGGGGCCTTAAGATGTGATGAGGTCATGAGACCTTTTATGCATTAATGGGGTTAAGGTCTTTATAAAAGGCTGTATGCAGCTGCTGGCTAGCTGGCTAGCTTGTTCTTTCTCTCTTCTGTCATGTAAAGACACAGCTTTCCTTCCTTCTGGAGGATGCAGCCTTCACCAGACAACTGAACTTGAGCTTGCCAGAGCCTCTATCTTTGACTTCACAGTCTCCAAAGCTCTAAGAAAATTAGGTGTAGCCACAAAAACGAACTAAGTAAGTTACATCATCTTTTAGTTCTTCATTTACATGATTCAGTGACTTTGCAGATTGTTATGTCCAAGCGCTCATCAGCTCTCATGAGCTCAACAAATATTGTCATTACTATAAATCATACACTGAAAGATACTACAGAAAGATGAATTAAGCATTAAACCATTAGTTAATTATTGTATTTGTTAACTTCAAACATTGTGCTCAATGACGAACTATTATGTTTTAGGGAAAGTAACATATTAAATATGTTAGGATTACCACTAATGTGTATTTCTTCATAATGGCTGATAAAAAGCTAGTATTTATAATAAAAGAAGTATCCATTTCTTCATTTTCTTGGTATTTTCTTGTGCTCACATAATTAATATTACTCCAATTTGTGGTGTGTTTTCAGGTATGCTAGCCACTGATCTATTTTGTGATTACTAGTTTGGGTCAAACTAAACATTTTAATCTGTAGGAACAAGCAGACTGTTGTGTGTTACAGAGTTCTGAAAGCAACATTGACCCTGAGGTGCTTCTCTCAAGCATGTAGAGTTTCCAATTTTTCCTAATAGTCCCAGTCATCTATATGTATTATATGTTAGTAAACTATTGTTTATAGAAAGAACTGTATAAAAATTCATACACTAATATTTTCTTTTTACTATCCCCACTTTAGACCATTGATGTAAAGGACTTCTTAGAACGTTATCAAATGTTTTATTAAGACCCATCCACTCTGGGAGATGCACTCATATGGTTAATATCATTTTGCAACATACAGACAGAAGCTGAAATTTTATCAAAGGAGCTATTGTATTTATTTGCAGTGGAAAATGAAATAGTTTTCATTAATTTAGTATTTTTAACATATTTAGCTATCTTTTGGGATTGTTACAAGGCTGTCACAGGTAACGCTGCTTTACTCAGAGCATATATGAAAAGAACATAGTATAATCTTCACATGCTGCCTCACGTAATTCCACTGGTAGTTTTGGTAATTGTCTTAATAGTTGTAGGTTGCTTGTGAACTAAGCTCATTGTGTACTCATTAATACTTCGGCTCACTGCATCTTCAATTGCAATATCTGCTACTTCTGTGATAGTAAGTGTTCTGTGAGGCAGAACACTTAAGCATGCAACAAGTTACATGAGGTGGGTTTATTACATAGATAGGTAGTGTGGCACAACAAAAGCCTATGATTGAGGACAAACTGGCCCCCAAGACTCAGGAAAACTGCCCGGACTAGATCGAGTCTCATCTACTTGTATCACCTTGTACCACAGCTGAGGGACTCAGAAAGAAGCCTGCCTTGGATTTTACACCCTGGAGCAATAAGCCAGCTGAGACAAAGTACAGATGGGTATCCTGTTCCTAGGAGGCCTTATCATTGTTTTATTGACTCAAGAACCATTTTGATTTATCTACATGTCTACTTTTTGTTACCTTACACATCTTTCTCAACCTTCAAGTTTCCTTTTGAAATCATTTTTCTACACTTGAAAACCATTCTTTAGTAGTTCCCCCAGAATAGGTCAGCTTAATATTAGCAAAATGTCTTTATTTATTTTTAGTCTTTATTTTGCATCCATTTTTTAGAACATTTGTGCTGGTTAAAGAAATACATTGTGTAAATGAAACCAAAAATGGAAGAGATTCTTAGAAGGGTATTCCTTGAAATTCTAGAGGACTTTCCTTTTCATAATCAGTTCATGGATAATTTGGGGACTGTCTTATGGGGAAGCATATGTTTAAAGCAGATATAACTGGAAAAACTTTGCAGCATACCAGGCTTCTCATGGTCCAACAATTTTACCAATATCAGTAAGGTTTGGGGGACTATGCCCATCATATTGACCTAATAAATCCTTTACCCAAGCATCTACAACACACCTTGAAACTAGAACCAAAGAAGGGAGAGAGGCTTACAGTATAAGCACCAATTAAAAAGTGATTTATTATGACATATAATTTACTATATCTAACCTGCCTTAAACAAGAGTTCAAGACCATAGCATTATTACCAGAATTATCATACCTCACTCTCCATGATTGTTTACTCCTCTGTATAAAATTTTTATGTAATTGGAAAGAAACATGGGTAAGAAATTAAATCTTAGCTGATATTGTAAGTGGTATTGCCGGGGATTTAGCTCAGTGGTTTGGTCGCCTGCTTTGCAGGCACAAGGACCTGAGTTCAATCCCCGGTACCAAAAAAAAAAAAAAAAAAAAAAGTGGTATTTCTGTAGCTCTTGAAACTCATTGGATCAATCTAACCTCTCTGTTTCGAGTAGTAATGATCAAAGTAATAGCTTTCAATTTTTTATTAGCTAGTCAATGTAGTATCTATGCCACTGTTAATATTTTAGTTGAACTTGGACAAACTCAACTGAACACCTTAGAGATAATGGGATCTTACAGATGAAAACCATTAATTGCTAAGATGTTCACCTGGATCTTCAAAGTATACCCTCCCTGCATGTGTTTCTTTTGTCTAGATCTGAGATATCATTCTGCTGGATCTTTGAGAGAGTCACAATTGCCAACAGTTGACTTTCAGAATGTTAAATACTTCTACAGAGCCATTATCTTATAACGTGATCCAATGACTCATTTGAGGAAGGAGAAAAAAAGACATACCCTGGTCCATTGCTGAACTGTTGCTGTTGCTGAAATAATGTATCATCTAGAGATTATGTCAGCCACTTGGCACTGGGTTGAGTCTTTTTTGCCTGCTCCTTTTGCCTGGCTGGAGGTTAACCAGAAGGAGAGGAGTTCAGAAGTAAAGGGGGGAATAATCACCTCCACCAGGTATGCAAGACAGAAAGCAATTATTTCCACTAGCTTTATAATTATAACAAAAACTACCATATTATTTTCCTCATACTTAGCCTACAATATCATTTAGCTCCCATTGGCCCTCCCCATAAAAAATCAATCAATCCCATGGCTTACTCTGCTTCTGATATTATACCCCAGTAACTTCTTAGGCCAATCCATATACCAGTAAAAATAACATTTTCTTTGTTAACTAGGAAGCAAAGAATTTTTTAGAATTTCCCTTTTTATTCCCCTTGCTGTGGTAAGTTATTAAAATGCTGGTTATATTTCAGGGGTTTTCTATGAGTAAGAAGCTTTCTAGAAGCAAACTAGAATGTAGAAATATAGAAACATCACACAGATACAAACTATACCTCATTGGTTTACAGATTAAAATAAATATGCTCAGTTTACCAAAGAAGCAAATACTCAGACTCTGAGAACATATAACAGCAAATTGGTCTTATAGCATAAAAATGCTCAGTTGTTTGGTAACTCTGTGCTCTGCCTCTAAATAACTCAAAAGCTTGGAAATATCTTGAAACATGGATATTTAAGTAATTCTTATGCAGAGGACCATAATATTGATTATGACCAAAGCAGGCTATGAAGAGTTAACCCCACAATTGGCTTGTTTATAGAAGTGAGTCTAGCTGAAGCCTATGTGCCAAGGTCAGAGTAACTAGCACCCAAATTTTATTCCTACAACTAAAACCTTCTGACTAGAAGAACAATGTTCTAATTACAACCATTTATTTTGTCTACTCTGTTTCTAATTAGAGAATTCTTTGTCTTGTCCTTTTTGAGCCTTGTTTACATTAATTTCCAAAGAAATCACTCATGGCTCGCCTTTAACCCAATTGATTGCCAATAAAAGTCAGTGGCTGGGACTGTCCAGTGCCTTTGTCAGTAGTACCGGCGTTGGTTATCCTGGCACTCCACCTTCTTTCCTAGTTTCATCTCTTGGTGTACTTTTTCTTAGGCCTGAGTTGTATACTGGGCAGGTGGGTACTGGAACCTGACTACAGGGATCTCTGGAAATCCTTATAATTATTAATAATATCAAATCACTTCCAGTATAAAAATTTAAAAGAACATCCCAGAGCAAGTTAATGAGGTTTGGTTTGGACCAGCATTGGAAAACACTTTTGGATTGAGGATAGCTCTGGGAATCTATAACAATATTATGCAAAGCACTTTGCTTAAACTCAGACCTCAATTTTCTCTTATATGAAATGGAATAATAAAAACTGTGATGCTTAACTGAGAGTTTTACTGAATAATTAAATAAGGAATATGAAAATGTAAAACTGCATAATACTACCTAAAATCAAACAATTGTGACTATGTATGCCTTAGGTTTTACGCACTTTTACATTGTCACTACACCTATTCTACTCTGCTTTCCCCACATACACCTATCCTAATTTCCCATGCCAAAAAAGCAAAATATTACATCTTCTAGAAACTGGAATCAACATATTGTAGATTGAAGATCTCTTTCCTCTTAGTTACTAGAATTCCCCCCGGTGATAGGAAGTGGGGCTAAAGGATTCGGGGGTGTATCACTGTAAGTCAACTTCAATAAATGTCAACACCAAGAAATCAACTTCTCCAAATTCTTTGTGTAGATGTGTAAATCAAAAACAATTCATTTAAAATGTAATTTTGCATGTGATTAATCTATCATCTAGTCTGATTGCCTGTGGTACATTTTTATAATTATAAATTGAATGGAGAATAAAGATAATACTAATAATCTTATTGGCTAAAGCACAGGGCATTAATTCAGCTTATAATAGCAATAATGACCTCAGCCCAGGACATTTTCAGGCAATTAATGGCTGGTTGAAGTTAATGACCCGAGTTTCAGCCAAGGACCATCAACTCCTATTCGTTGTTCATCAATCCTCAGAAAATGTCCAGTGACCAGAGCATAGTCAGACCCACTTAGGGTTTGATGCCAACCCATCTTTATGTTTTAAATAAGTTTGTTGCTTTACTCTTTCCCTCAAAGTCCATTTCACTTGTACACTGGGCTAAAATGATACCAAATTAACTCCTTCATGGGACGTAAGGACAACCAAATACCACATCGACATTATACATAAGCTAGTATTGTCATATTGAAAATATGGTAGAGTACATACAGTGCCCAACTGTAGAACTGCTTCAGAATCAGTCCTGGTAAGGATAGCCTGGGTTATAAGCCCTCATTTTTTCTCTAGTTTATCTCTCCCATAGAGAAAAATCAGATTTAACATGTAATATAATACAGATTTCTGCTATCTAACAAGCTATCCTGTTTGACTTTAAATTCTTTCTCAGTATGAGTAGGAGATGCAGCAGAGAGAAATGTGATGGTAATATGCAATCCCAGGCAATACTCATGACAACATCATCAGTCATTTTAAGCTCCTCTTGAGTGCTCCACATATTTTTTCCAATTTCACAGGAAGCATATGAAACAGATGACCTGGATCACCGGCATGCACACACAGACTCTTTGTAAGCCATGCAAGCAGAGAGAGATATGGAACCAGTGACCCCCATCTCTACAGGAGGCCACCAGAATGCTACTATTGCCAGGATCCTGAGATGTCAGGAAGGTCAGTGCAACGTCTCATTGAGCTTGCTTCCCACAAGCTAGCTCCCCCTCCATTTTTTCCTGATTCTTTGTGCTTTACTCCATCACAGCACAAGAAGATGTCAGGAAACAGCACTGTGTAAAGTGTCCTGTATAATCAGGGTCTTTGGCCTGGAGCACATGAACTCAGATTGGCTATGACTGTCAACCAAGGAGAAGATATCATCACTAAAAGATCACAGTTATCCAAAGTCCTGTAGCTAAACTTCTTGCCTTCCATTCATTATCTACTTGAAAAGGCAAAATCTTTAAAAATATGTATGCTACATTCAAATGAGCAGCTCATTATTACTTTATTACATTACTTACATTAACAGCTAATGCCCTCAGTAGGCCTCATGCTGGCTATACAAAGTCATTGTCTGTAAAAGGGAACACAATGCCCCTCAGCAGCTGAGGGGTATGCCCTCCCTCCCAGAAGGATTTCTCAACAGGGAATGAGAGATGTGTTGCCAAAGAGTAAAGTCTGTTTATCAAAGATGATTGATGATAAAATAGTCAAAATAACATTAAAAATGACAAATAATAATCCACTGTTACAAAGTAAAGGAAAACATTGCATTCCTATGTTTTCTTACTGGGAAAATGAGTATCTATCATTAAAACCATTATTCCCACTGTCAAAATGCAGATGCAGAATAACTCAAAAACTGCCACAGGGCCGGGGATTTAGCTCAGTGGTTTCGGCTCCCGCTGTGCAAGTGCAAGGGCCCAAGTTCAATCCCCGGTACCAGAAACAAACAACAAAACAAAACAAAACAAAACAAAAAAATGCCACAAAGATCACTTAGGTGTTGATAGTATGATATGTGATGAAGCCAGAAAAAAAAAGCAAAGAAAGCCCAGAATGTAGGACCCCCTCCTACCCCATGCTTTAGTCCACCTCTACCCACAGATCACAAGCAAGGGAGGGAAATGGAGACACTAAGATTGTGCAATGAGAGTAGGGGAAGAGTTAAAAATGATGCATCAAATTTTGCCAAGTTTTAATACGCGGGGATAGTTACATTTCAGTTTAATATCATGCAATTCAATACTAAACTTTGGGGCAAATTAATAAAATATATAGAATAAAATTTGAATCTGAGAGAATTCAGTAATTTTTATGTTAATTTATTTAAAAAACAGATGGCTCTCAACGTCAGAAGCCTCAATATAATTTCTGGAAGCAGGCAATTTGTAAGGATGCATATTCTGCATACAAAGATGTAACTAGATAATTAGTTTAAGACAATAATTTCTATGCTAGACCTTAGTAGACTTCAGAATCTTGAGGCCTATTTAGCAGAGCTAGGAAATGAACTTGTGTCTTTTTAAACACAAAGTCTATATGCTTTCTGCCTCACTGTGCTACAAAAGCTAAGATCACTTCCTATGACTCCATACAAAACGCTACTGGATTTCATGAACCACCAAAAAGTGCAAACAGGAAGAGCATTTGTTTATGATATCTCCACTACCAACTGTTATGGAATACATGTTTATGTCTTCAAATTCATATGTCAAACACCTAACCCTCAATATGATATTATTAGGAGGTGTGGCTTTGGGGAAATAGTTAGGTCATGAGTCATTCTAAGAGACAGAATTTCTATTTTGTGAAGCTACAAGAAATTGGTAGCTTGCAACTGGAATTGGGCCCTCAGCAGAAGCCAATAATACCGACATTCTAATTTTAGAACTGTGAGAAACACATTTCTGTTTCTAATAAAGCCCCCCTTGCATGGTATGGAATTTTGCTGTGGGCTCTTATTAGGATACTGTCTTTCTAGTGTGCTTACCTATAAAACAAGATGAGAATACACAGCCTCAAAAAGTTCTCATTGTATCTAATAAGACATTAGAATCTAGAAATCTTTTCAACAAAGCAAGGCGGCAGCTTCAATCAGAACATGGAAAGGAAGTAATTTTAATAACATGGTAAAGAGCATATTTTAAAACACCCCTCAATGAACATTTAAACATTAATGATTAAGGTAAAAATTCACTTAAAGTGTGGTGCATATACCAATGAAACACATTCAAGCCATTAAAATGGATAAAATCCTGTATTTTCAATAACATGGACAGAAATAAAGGTTGTTATGTTAAGTGAAACTTGCCAGTGTGTGACACACTCACACAAAAATACCACAAAATCTCTTTCATATGTGGAATTTAAAGGAGTTTATCTATTGAAATTGAGAAGAGAATAGTGGTTAACAGAAGCTGGGGAGCTCACAAGGGAAGAAGGGATGGGAAAACGTTGTCAAATGTGAGCTAAGTTATAGTGAGGTGGAACAAATAAATTTTGGCGGGCTATTGCACAGTAGAAAGGCCATAGATAATGATAATGTATGATATATTTCAAAAAAGCAAAAAGAATTTTTGATGTTTTCACCACAAACAAATGATAAATATTTAAGGAGAGAGCTATATTTACCCTGATTTAAACATTATAAAATTTATATAGGTTTCTAAACATCACGTAGTTCCCTATAATTGTGTACAAAATTTAAATCTCAAAAAATCAATTCTGCAAATAATATAAAGTTGGATAACTATTATTTTAAGTAGGAATGTAAGAAGAAAAGCCTTGTATGAAACATGATTTTCAATTGAGTCTAGGAGAAAAGGTATATATATATATAGAAAGAGATATAGATATCTCTATATATCTGATATATATAGATATCAATCTCTCTTTCTATATATCTTCATGGTAGGTTTTCTTATCTCATTGGATTAACACATCTCTAAATGTATTTATCTTGTAAACTTCTATATTTAATTTATACTTAAATTAAATAGTGAACATTAATAACTGTCTTCCCTCATCTACTGGAGGTATGTTATAGTAGTTATATCTACAGATCCTCATGAAGTGGTACAGTGAGATTATTCTACATTTAGAGAACAGAGTAAGGAAACTAATGAATTGCCAAGTTACCTATCTAATGAGTTGGTCTTTTATTATCTTTTTAAATAAATCAGGAGTTTATGGTAAAAACTGCCTCAGTTTATCCCTAGTTTATGGAACTGATGAACACAAGATATTCTTTCTAGTGTGAGTCAATTTTTAAGATATTGTCTGCTGCCTTAAAAGTTGAAGTCACAAGAAACATAGGGAGAGAAGTGCCAGCTTCAAAATGGGCTTTATTCCAAAACTCGAAAAAGCAGTTGTTCCAACTGACTGCTTATACATAGTGATTATGTTGCTGAAATATTGTACAAAACTGACCCAGCTATTAATATAGTTGAAATGTAGCCTAACATTTATGTCTGAGACCAAATCCAGCCATGCAGAGAGGAAAAGGGAAGGATGACAAAGAAAAGCTTTTCTTCCTTATAGATAATGCAAGGGTTACTTCAAATGTGCTTTTATTTAATTAAATTTATTTTTTCATGTTTTTCAATAGGCAAATTAATCTCTAACTTCACTTTCTGTATAGTTCCCTTGGTGCCTGGTGCCTCTCTCTGCTGATGGCCACAAGCCCAGGACCTTGGTATTCATCTTCCCTATTGCATTCCCTCTTTCCTACTCCTGTCTCACTTCCAGAAATCATTTACTTCATTTTCTTAAAACCACATTTCAGAATCTCTTAATGCAGTGGTTCTTGGCTTGGAGTTAGGAAAAAGATAGTTAACTTAAACTATGTACATCATTTTTCTCTGCTGAGAAATAGTTATAGCCCTTTGCCTAAATCAGTAATGGAGGTGAGGAATGAAAATGTAAATGTAGATTATATGAATGCATAGCATCAATTCAATTGGAAGCCAAATTCCAAGTAACAGGGGTATTTTGCACCATTTTTACAGGTCTATGAAGGACTCAAAAACCATTAGCATTTTGAGATTCACATACATTTGAGCAATGTAATCTGACCAGAAAAGCTTATAATGGGCCAAGAGTGGAAATTCTGAGCAATTGAAGGGCAGCATGTTATCCGTATAAGATACTTATCAATGCCTAACACATCATTTTAAATGGTGCCTTTAAGCAACAATTATTTATTTGTTTACAGTTCTGCAATTTGGGCAGGCTAGGCAGGAATGGTTTGTCTCCATATAGTGTCAGCTGGAACTGTTCGAGGGGCTCCATTCAGCAGAAGCCCACTTGGCAGTATTGAAGTATCCAGGATGGTATCACACTCCCCTCTGATGCTTTAGCTGGGATGGTGGGATCACTAGGAGTCAGCTGGACCTCTCTCTATGCACTTGCCCATAGCCCTGCTTTCTCCTTCTCCATGTAGTCTTTGTAGCAGGGTAGCTGCATCTCTTTATATGAGCTCTAAGAAAGTAAAAGCATAAGTTCCAAGTCTCTTAAGGCTTAAGTTGGCACTGGCACAGATTCACTTTTAAAAATGCCCATTGGGTCAAAATTCAGAAGGTCATCCCCAGCTTATGCAGAGGGTAGTTTAGCCTCTTGAGGGGAACAGCAAGTGAAACATGTAATCATCTTTAATCCACAATAATATCTCCACATGGTCTTGTTAGTTTTCTAGGTCTATTGTAACAAAGCAGCATATTATATTGTATCATTCAGCTTTCCATTGCTGTTAAAAATACTTGAGATAAATGAACTTATAAAGAGGAAAGTTTTATTTTGGCTCACAGTTTTAGAGGTTTCAGTCTGTTGCTTTTGGGCTTGGGGTGAGGAAGAATATTATAGGAGGAATGAGTGGTAAAGGAGGCTGCTCACCTTATGGTGGCAGGAAAGCAAAGAGAGAGGGGAAGGGACCAGGGTCTCAATATCCCCTTCAAGGTCACACTCACAATGATGCAACTTCTTTCCACTAGGCCTCACTTTTAATATTTATTTATTTATTTATTTATTTATTTATTTATTTATTTATTTTTTGCTTAAATTCTT